>PVKV010003405.1:49896-145462 GCA_004027835.1 Alouatta palliata
GGCCAGTGGACAGGCAGGTAAGCTCAGCAGGGGCAGAGGCCAGTGGACAGGCAGGTAAGCTCAGCAGGGGCAGAGGCCAGTGGACAGGCAGGTAAGCTCAGCAGGGGCAGAGGCCAGTGGACAGGCAGGTAAGCTCGGCAGGGGCAGAGGCCAGTGGACAGGCAAGTACAACATGACTGCTTGCTCAGGGCTTTAGATTCAGAGAAGCCCTGAGAAGCCCATACTTTTATAAAAGGGCTCCAAGGACCCTCTAAGTTGTGAGCTTTGTGGTGGGCATCAGCCTTCAGATTAGGAGAGAAGCAATTTGGAGGGTATGATGTAGGGCTCTCTTAACTAGAGATCCAGCAGGACAATGTCTCATCCTAATAGTCAGCTGGAGCACTGGACCTTTGATAGGTAGGGAGCTGGGCAGGGAAAAGGGATACTGGCTAAAGGTGAAGGAGGCTAGGAGAGGCAAAAGACTTTCACAGAATCATGATGACCTGACTCGTGATCTTACTCGTGACTGTCCAGATGCTGAACAGTCCCATAGGAAATAAGAATTACATTCTTCTACCTTATTCTTCCTCCTTGTTAAGTGGGAAGATGAAGTCTGAAACTTTTAGCATGACCAACAGTCACTGGATGATTCGGCTTCTGCCGAATACTTATTACATTAAGTATTACTTAATGTAATACTTCATTAATACAAAAATACTTAATGTAATACTTCATTAATACAAAATAATCTATTCTATATCCATGTGGGTTGTAAAACATAATTATAAGAGGAACATATGTGAACCCATCACTCAACATAAGAATCACTAAGAACCAGATTGTTGCCAATACCTTTGAAATCACCTCTTGACTGGTTTGCATATGAGAAGCAAAATCCTGAAATTTGCATTTGTTGTTGCTTCTATTAAAAATGGTGCAGGTATTTATCATTAAGCAACACATTGCTTCATTTTGCCTGTTTTTTGAGCTTTATAAAAATAGTTCCATAGTGAATGCAACTTTCTCTGACAGGCTTTTTATACTCAGAATTTTTTCCAAAATTCATCTAGTTTGCTACATGTTGCCAGAGTTCATTCATGTTGCTAGCTATTTCATAGGCCATTGTGTATGAATATAACATATTTATTTACCCAGTCACGATAATGAACATTTGAGTTGTTTCTGGGTTTTTGCTTTCACAAGTAATACCCTTCAGTACATACCCATACCTGTTTCCCGGTGCACATGGGTGAAAGTTTCTCTACAATTCACATACACATCCCCTACAAGTAGAATTGATAGGTTGAAGAGGATATTTATCATGTCCTCAAATGTATAAGATAATACCAAATTGTTTCCCAAAGTGACTGTATCAATTTATACTCTTAACTACACAGTATTTAAATCTTCTCTCCAACACTTGGTATTTTCAGATGTATTGATTTTTTATAATACAGTTCATAAATATGTATCACAGAAGTTCTTTGTTTACATTTACTTGATTATAAATGAGGTGGCCATATTTTATATGTTTATTTATCATTCATGTTTCCTTTCCTATGAAATATCCTTTCATGACCTATTACCATTTTTCAACTAGTTGTTTGCTTTTTTTCTTGTCAAATTGGAGGAATTTTTAATATATGAAGAGTATTAATCATCTGTTTCTTATATGTGCTAAAAATATCTTCTAGACTGAGGTATGTTTTTCATTTTCTTTTTGTTATATTTTGCTGTACAGAAATTCTTTATCTCAATGTAATTGATTGACTCAATCTCTTGTAATTAGTACTTAATATAATTTCTGTTCTTTTGCATTTGCTGAGGAGTGATTTACTTCCAATTATATGGTCAATTTTAGAGTAAGTGCGATGTGGTGCTGAGAAGAATGTGTATTCTGTGGATTTGGGGTGGAGTGTTCTGTAAATGTCTGTTAGGTCCACTTGGTCCAGATCTGCATTCAAGTCCTGGATATCCTTGTTGACTTTCTGTCTCATTGATCTGTCCAATATTGTCAGTGGAGTGTTAAAGTCTCCCACTATTATTGTGGGGGAGTCTACATCTCTTTGTAGGTCGTTAAGAACTTGCTTTACGTATCTGGGTGCTCCTGCATTGGGTGCATATATATTTAGGATAGTTAGCTCTTCGTGTTGCATTGATCCTTTTACCATTATGTAATGCCCTTCTCTGTCTCTTTTGATCTTTGTAGGTTTAAAGTCCGTTTTATCAGAGACTAGGATTGCTACCCCTGCTTTTTCTGTTGTTCTCCATTTGCTTGGTAAATCTTTCTCCATCCCTTTGAGTCTGTGTGAGTCTTTGCACATGACATAGGTCTCCTGAACACAGAACACTGATGGGTCTTGAATTTTTATCCAGTTTGCCAGTCTGTGTCTTTTAATTGGGGCATTTAGGCCATTTACATTCAACATTAATACTATTATGCTTGAATTTTATCCTGCCATTTTGTTACTGGCTGGTTGTTTTGCCCATTAGTTGACACAGTTTCTTCATTGTGTCATTGGTCTTTACCATTTGGTACGTTTTTGCAGTGACTGGTACTGGCTGCTCCTTTCTATGTTTAGTACTTCTTTCAGAATTGGTCTTTACCATTTGGTACGTTTTTGCAGTGACTGGTACTGGCTGCTCCTTTCAATGTTTAGTACTTCTTTCAGAAGCTCTTGTAAGGCAGTTCTTACAGCGACGAAATCTCTCAGCAATTGCTTGTCTGTAAAGGATTTTATTTCTCCTTCACTTATGAAGCTTAGTTTGGCCAGATATGAAATTCTGGGTTGAAAGTTCTTTTCTTTAAGGATGTTGAATATTGGCCCCCACTCCCTTCTAGCTTGTAGGGTTTCTACTGAGAGATCCACTGTGAGTCTGATGGTCTTTCCTTTGGGGGCCACTCGACCTTTCTCTCCGGCTACCCTTAGGATTTTTTTCCTTCAGTTTTGAATCTGACAATTATGTGCCTTGGGGTTGCTCTTTTTGAGAAGTATTTTTGTGGTGTTCTCTGTATTTCCTGGATTTGAATGTTGGCCTGCCTTATTAGGTTGGGAAAGTTCTCTTGGATAATATCCTGAAGAGTATTTTCTAACTTGGATTCATTCTCCCCATCACATTCAGGTACACTGATCAAGCATAGATAGGTCTTTTCACATAATCCCATATTTCTTGGAGGCTTTGTTTGTTTCTTTTCACTCTTTTTTCTATAATCTTGCCTTCTCATTTTATTTCATTGATTTGATCTTCTATCTCTGATATCCTTTCTTCTGCTTGATCTATTCAGCTGTTGAAACTTGTGTATGCCTCGCAAAGTTCTCGTGCTGTGTTTTTCAGCTCCATCAAGTCGTTTATGTTCTTCTCTAAGCTGGTGATTCTAGTTAGCATTTCATCTAACCTCTTGTCATATTTCTTTGCATTGGGTTAGAACGTGGTCTTTTAACTCAGAGAAGTTTGTTATTACCCACCTTCTGAAGCCTGCTTCTGTCAATTCGTCAAACTCACTTTCTGTGTTGCTTTGTTCCCTTGATGGTGAGGAGTTGTGATCCCTGGGAGGAGAAGAGGTGTTCTTGTCTTGGATGGTTTCATCCTTTTTGCACTGGTTCCTTCCCATCTTCATGGATTTACCTCCCTTTGATCTTTGAAGTTAGTGATTTCTGGAGGAATCTCTGAGTGGACATACTTTCTATTGAGTTTGGAGCTGTATCTTCTTTGGCCTGCAGAGATGCTGCTGGGCTGCCTCAAATTCAGTCAGGCTGTTGGGTGGGTGGTCTTTTCCTGGAGTTTGTTTGCAGGTGAGATTAGCCCCACCTTCCCAATGGCGTCTCTCCTTCCTTGAGCTCCATCTTCCCGGTTGGGGTCAAACTGGTGTATTCGCTGCCAAGCTCTCTAGCACATGGGCTTCAGTTTGAGTTTTGTAGGGGTGGGGCCTGCCAGGCCTTATGTCTGTTTCCCTGCTTTCAACTCTGCCTCCTTCTGTGGGACAGATCCATCCCACTGGTGTTAGTCCAAACTTCTGCCCAGGTCTGCGCAACAACTTGTGGCACCAGGCAGGAGCCGTGGATCAGATTTTAATCAACAACCCATGGTGCCCATCAGTCTGGCAGGGCTCTCTTGGACAGTGAGTTGCAGGAGGGATGAGGTAAGCACAGGATCCGAATGGGAGCACCGAGGGGGTGAAGTCCCCGACCCTCCGAGCTGGCTGCACATTCCAGATGGGGATGCACCCCACCCTGTCTCGATTTGCCCACCCTGGGCGGCTCTCACTCTGCTTCGGCTCCTTCCTTGGACTTTTATTTTCAGTGTCCTACCAGTCCCACTGAAATTAACTTTGCACCTTGCTTGGAATCGTGATGTCCTCTAGTCCTCTGCGTCTCATTCGCTAGGAGTTGCATTCCAGTGTTGCCTCTTCTTGGCCATCTTGGTGTGCCCCCTCTTAAAGATATTCTTAACCATTTTTTTCTTAAGGTTTGAGTGTTTTACCACTATTATTTCTTTAATCCCCATCTGGGACTGATTTTTTTGTACGGTATAAGGTCAGAATTCAATTTTATTTTTCCCATATTGGTAGCAAATGATCCCAAGAGCATTTACAGAGTAGTTTATTTTATTCTAGTAATCTACATTACCACCTCTATCAGATTTCAAGTTTTAAAAAATGATGTGGAACAGTTTTTGGTTCTCTATTCCTTTCTTTGACTCAGTTTGTCTCTTGTTAAGCCAATACATACTGTTTTAGTCATCGTAACTTTAAAATAAATATAGATACCTGTTAGGACACATCTCTCTGTCTTATTTTTCCTCTTTGTTAGTGTGCTGAATATTGTGGCACCTTAGTCTTCCATATGAATTGTAGAAAAACATTGTAATGTTTTTTGATAAACTATTGAGAATTTGTGACAATTGACTTCTTTACTGAATCATCTTGTAAACCTAAAAACTGATATCTCATCATTTATTTCATTCCTGGACATCTTTTATATGAGAAAAATATATTTAAACATTTAAAATGTTTCCTGTACATCTTTTGTTACATTTATTTTTAGTGCCCCTTTTTTGGAGAGTATGTTACTGTAAACAGGTAGTGAGTTTATTTTTATTATATTTTATTAGCTGTTGCTGGCATATATAAATGCAATTGATTTTTATATTGTTCTTAAATCCAGTCATCTTATAAAAACACTTAATTTTAATCACTTTCTGTAGATTTTTAAACGTTTTTAATGTAGACTGAACAATGTCACCTGACTATAAAGACAGTTTTATTTTTTCTTCTTCTGTTCTCATGACTTGCAGTATTATTATCTTATTATGCCAGCTAGGATTTCTGCTACCATAGAAATGATGGTCATGATATGCTTGTACTGTTCCTGAATTTAAAATTAATGCTGCTAGCATTTTATCATTGAAAATGATGAACACTTTGGTAGACAATGTTTATTAATCATGAAAGAAGTTCCCTTCCATTTCTAGTTTATCATAAATATTTTTACTTGTATCAAATGCTTTGTCTTTGTCTATTGAGATGCCAAAAGTATTGTATTACACTTACCAATTTTTACTGTATAAACCACACTTGCATTACTGACATTAAACCCAACTTGATCTTGGTGGATTCTCTCTTTTATTCCAATGCTATATTTTCTTTACTAAGATTTGATTTAGGATCTTTGCAAATATGTTAATGAGTGAAATTGTTTTAAGCCTACCTTTATGCAATCCCTGTCTGACTTTAATATCAAGATTATAGGGGCCTCTTATGATACACTGGGGAATGTTCCCTCTTTTGTGAATTCTCTGAAATCCTTTGTATAATATTGGATGAACAATTATTAAAAAGTTTATTAAAACTCACCTCTAAAACCATATGAGTCTCTAGAGAAGAATTTTAACCTTCAATTTAAGCTCTTTAATAATAGTGAAATTATAAGTCTTTCTATTTCATCTTGAGTACATTTTGATGTTATCCTCCTTTTTTTTTTTTTTTTTTTTTTTTTTTTTTTTTTCTTTTTGTGATGGAGTCTCGCTCTGTTGCCCAGGCTGGAGTGCCATGGTACAATCTCAGCTCACTGCACCCTCCACCTCCTGGGTTCAAGCGATTCTCCCACCTCAGCCTTCCCAGTAGCTGAGATTACAGGTGTATGCCACCACACCCAGCTAATTTTTGTATTTTCAGTAGAGACAAGGTTTCGCCATGTTGGCCAGGCTGGTCTCGAACTCCTGACCTCAGGTGATCCACCCACTTTGGCCTCCCAAGGTGCTGGGATTATAGGCATGAGCCACCACGCTCAGCCTGATGTTATCCTTCTTGGAATTTGTTCATTTCATCTATATTTTCATGCTCATTATGTAATACTGTTCATACTATTCTTTTTTTAAACATCTCTATGGTATCTGTTTTATGGCCCCTTTTATTTTTAGTATTTTAAATTTATGCTTTCTTTATATTTTTCTTGATCAATCTCAGCAAAAGTTTGTCTATTTTATATCTTTGTAAAAAACCACCTTTTGTTTATTTTTGCTCATTCCTCTTTCTTTTAAAAAATTTTCTGAAGTTATTTTTCTAACCTCTTAAGTAGGATACTCAGTTTCTCAAGTTTCTGCCTTTCTTTTTTTTTAATACAAGTTTTTAAGGCATGAATATATGTCAAAATACTGCTCTACCAGTGTCCCATGAGTCTTGATATATTTTATTTTTTATCAAATTTGTGATATTTTAAATTTCCATTAAATTAAATGTAGCTTATTGTTTTAAACATTATTCAGAGATATGCTGGTTACATTTTCAAATATATAAATTTTTTAATTTGTATTTTCGTTATCAATTTTATTGCATAGTGGTCAAAGAACATGTTATGTATGATTTCAGTTATTTGAATTTACTGAGATCTGTGTTGTTTCTTAGTATGAGATCTAATTTTTATAAATGTTGCATGTGTAGAATATCGAGATGAATGTGTATTCTCTAATTTTTAATTCTATATGTATCCATTAAACCCATCTAGTTGATTGTTCGGTTGTTTTTCTGTATTTGTACATTTATTTTGGTCTCCTTGACCTACCAATAATGGGAGAAGTATGTTAAATTCTCACATTATGACAGAAGATGTGTCTGTTTCTCTTTGTGAATCTATCACATTTTGAGGCTATTTTATCAAATGCATATAGTTTAGAATTGTGCAATTCTGATTAATTTAGCCTTTTATATAATGACTTTACCACTAATAACTGTTTTTGTCTCCAAGTCTATTTGTTGGATACCAGGTGTTGTGTTTTGTTTTATTTATATTTGCCTGGTTTGTATTTTTTCCATCTTTTTCTTCCAACCTTCCATGTCTTAAAGTTTTCCTTGTGTTTTTATAAATAGCAAATACTAAACTTGTGTTTGTGATTGCTGTTACTCTATTTGTTTATCTCTGCTTTTTAACAGAGAGTTTAGTCCATCTACATTCATTGTGGTTACTGATAGACATTATGGTTATTCTCTACTTCCTTTTTGTTTCACTTTTGCTATTAAAAAAATTTTTTTGCCATTTTGAAATTGAGATTTTTTTTTGTCCTGTGTCTCCTAATACCTCTTCTTCCCTCCACAAGGCTGAGCATCATCTACTCTATTATTTTCTCTTAATGGTTGCATATAATATTATTAGCAATAATGGTAGCAAAACATATATGTAAATAAAATATAAATATAGATGAACATATATATAGTAAACAAATGTTATGTGACAGGCTGTGTTTTAAGTGTTTTGCATATATTAATTTTAATTGAATCCCCACAGCCACCCTGTGGGATAGGCAATATTAACAGTCTTAACTCCCTTTAAGTGACCGTAGGACCTAAGGACGCATTAACTCCAGTCATTCTTCTCCCAAGTAGTTGGCTATTTTTTCTGTATTTCAGTTACCCTTTTCCTTCTGTGGACACTTTCTTTGTTCTTACATTATCCCCTTTAGTCATTCTTTTAGGGAAAGACTGCTAAACTCCGTCTTTGTGTGACATTATCCTGTTTTGCTCTCATTTTAAAAAATTTTACTAAGAACATTTTCAAACATATGATAAAGTTGAAAGAATTTTATTGTGAACACTGTATATCAACTATTAGAAGTTTATTATACTTATCTTATCAGAATATGTCAGTGTATCAGTCCCTTTATCTACTAATCCGTCCTATTTTTTGGTGCATTTCAGTCGATTGCACGCATCTGCACCCTGCCCTCAAACCGCAGAGCACACCTACTGTTTAAGTTCCGGGGTTAACAGAGAGAAATAAACATACACAAGCCCCTCCCTGTTGTCAAGCCTCGTTATCAGCTTCATCCTCACCACAACCACCAAAGGACACATTATCAAACAGAGCAGGCCCCACCAAAAGTTTCCTTACTTCAGTCAACAATCGGTACTAGCAGCGGAGAGCTGTGAGTCCCCACCCTGTCTCAGCCTCATTGCTTGAATTTACACCGAGGTAAATTAATGCTTTAATGAAGAACATACTTTGCAGCATAAAATGTCCCTGGATGAATGATTGTTGAGTAGTTTCCAGTTTTTCACACCTTGGGTTTTTATTAGCTTCTTCCTCTCGGGCAGTAAGTTGAGACAACACTGAGAGAATGAGCCTGTTGATGAAATGCCAGCCGAGGGATGACAAGCATGATGGGGCCCAGAAGAGCCCCCAAACCCCAAGCGTAATGGAAGTTGCCAGCACTTAGAGAGCGCTCGTGGGTGGCAGACACTATCCTCAGCATTCTGCTCACTTTTTGTCACATAATCCTCACCACAGCTCTTTGCAGTAGCTTCTAGTACCGTCCTTGCACTGCATATGGAAAACACGGATCCTGAAATGAATAGCTCGCTCAAGATCACTCTGTTGACAAGTGGCAAAGGCAGAGGTTATAATCCTGTCTGGATAGCTCCATAGCCCAAGGTTGTACGGCCACACTAACCTGCTGGGGAGGGTATCAGGAGCCGCAGAGAGAGTGTGCAGTGAGGACGTGGAAAGCATCTATCTCACAGGTCAACTTCAGCTAGGCCCAGCTGAGTAGGGGCCATGCTTGCATGGAAACCATCTGTATTAGTCTGTTCTCACATTGCTAGAAGATACTACCTGAGACTGGGTAATTTAGAAACAAAGGAGGCTTAATTGACTCACAGTTCTGCATGCTGAGGAGGGCTCAGGAAACTTACAATCATGGTGGAAGGCAAAAGAGAAGCAAAGTACCTTCTTCACAAGGCGGCAGGAAAGACAGAGAGGGCACGAGAGGAACTAGCAAACACTTATAAAGCCACCAGATCTTGTGAAAACTCACTCACTATCACGAGAACAGCATGGGGGAACCCACCCCCATGATCCAATCACCTCCCACCAGTTTCCTCCGTCAACACTTGGAGATTACAATTCGAGATGAGATTCAGGTGGGGACACAAAGCCAAACCATACCACCATCTATCTCACAGGTCAGCTTCAGCTAGGCCTGGGCTGAGCAAGGGCTGTGCCTGCATGGAAAACATCTGTTTCAAAGGTCAGCTTCAGCTAGGCCTGGGCTGAGCAAGACTGTGCCTGCATGGAAAACATCTATTTCACAGGTCAGCTTCAGCTAGGCCTGGGCTGAGTGGCGGCCAGGCTTGCAGTCCTTTTGAGTTCCTCTGGGTCTCCAATAAGTCAGTTTACTGTAAGACTTGCATTGCCCCATTAAGTTAGACCTAAATCTATGTTAGTCTTAGACTGGATTGGGTGGGATATGTGTGGAGAGATAGCCCAGTTTGGCTTCAAATCAGGTAAAACAGATGTTAGGACATTCCTGTATGTCAAAGTGAACTAAACCCTACAGGGACCCAGCACAATGAATGTGTGTGTGATAGCTCTTTCAGACACTTGTTCAACAAATGAAGGCATCTGGTTCCTCAACGATGAAGACTCGGGAAATGATATGATGTTTGATAAAGGGACAAGCTGTTTGCTGAATGCTGGAACAAGTAAGTACATGGGAAAATAAGGCAAGAAGCCAAGATAGATTAGGGGAAAGATTTGTAATGCTCTATTTAAACCAAAGCAGACATGCCCTGACGTGTTGACCTTGAGGTTTTGGAAGCTGGGGGTGGGAGGAGGGATAGAAGCCACAAGCCATCATTTTAAGAAACTCATGGAGGGCTGGAGAAGGCCTGGAAATTCTGAAGGAACTTTGAGAGGAAAATACAATTCTGGAAATTTCATCTGGGAGCCCACTGTGTTGTTTATTGCACTAGGGGCTGGCAAATTTCAAGGGGTTGGGCTGTCTTTTCCCTCTTAGTCTCAGTGACAGTCTTCATGTTCCCTGAGGATAGGAACTGAGCCTTAGTCATTTCTATTCCCCCACCCCCTACAGATGCTCAGTAAGTGTGTTCTGACCTCAGAGCCTTGTGGAAAGCAAGCCACATGCCAACTTCTACGAATTCAGACCTGAATGTTGACAGGAGACTGAGTTTTGCTGCCTGGGGAACTTCTATAGATCCCTGCATTGAAAAAGATGACTTTCACCTCTTTCCTCATTTTATTTCCTGCTCAACTTATTATGAAATGAAAAGCCACAGGAAATGGGGGCTTTCAATGGTACACTCCATTCTCTCATCCCATTCTCTATTGGTGAAGGAAGAGGAGGAAACAGTGTGCTTGGAATGAGAATACTGAGCTCCTGCAATGACTCTCATCTTTGGGACTGAACACAGTCAGAAAAGGTAAAGAGACATAAACTGATCCCCACTGGGTCTTTGGGGGAAGTTATTTTCAACATTGAGACAATAACAGCACCATTTTGATAGGGGACGTTCTACATGATAAACGCACATATGTTCCATAAAGCCTTTTTCTAATCATGGCCCCTTAGCAACTGAGATTTATTGTAGAAGTTGTTACATTTGAAATTTAATACAACTCTTACGCTTAGTAATGCTTTTACAATTCATTACAATTACTTTTTGTAAGAAAAAATAAACTTTTGTAATTGCTAAGCGAAGTTGGATTAAAATTATCACATCGATAGCCACTCAACCCTAATGAAGAAGAAGGCTCTTGTTCCGCTAATGGCTTTGGACGGCTTCCATGGTGCTGAGTCCACAGAAGCATCTTGGTGTACAGCCTGGTGCATAAGCGGATAGACAGCAGTGCAGCATGGCTGGTGTGTGCTGGTGAGGGAGCAGAGGTGGTGGGAAAGGCAGTATTGCCCAAGACTGGAAAAGTGAGCAGGGTTCCCATCTCAGGGCCTTGTAAGCTACATTGGGACCATGCCCTAAAATCAGTGATGTTTTAAGCAAAGGTGTGGTGTGCTCAGGCTCTAAGATGGCCTTCTATAATCCCCATCTCCGCTGATACTTAAAGCTTGGTCTAGTTTCCCCCCAAAGCCAATTAATACTGTAGGCTGGATGTAGTGACTTAATTCTGACAAACAGAATATGGCCAAGTGGTGGGTAGTCACTCCTGAGATTTGGTTATAAAAAGACTGTGGCTTCTGTCTCAGGTGCTCTCATATTCTCTCTCTCTCTCTGTCACTGGTCCCTCAATCTGGGGGAAGTAGGCTGCTGAGCTGTGAGCACCCCAGTGGAAAGATACAGGTGGTAAGGGATCGATGTCTCCAGCCAGCATCCAGGAGGATCTGGGACAGACCACAGCCCCAAGACCAAGCCAGAGGCTGACCTTCTCCTAACCAAGTCCTGGGATGGCCACAGGCCTGGTCAACATCGAACTGCGGCCTCAGAAGAAATCCTGAGGCAGAACTACTCAGCTAAACCATGCTGGGATTTCTGACCCTCAGAAGCTGTGAGACAATAAATGTTTGTTGTTTTCAGCTGCTAGATTTGGGGATAATTTGTTATGCATCAATAGAGAACAAATATAAATGGCCTATTATTTGTATGTTTAAAGAATGTCCCCGACACATTGTTAAGAATGGGAACCGTGGGGCTGGTGGCCTAGATGAGGCCAGTGACATAAGTGTAGCAGGATGCAGGAACTGTAGGGAGGTTGGGTACCATCCTAAAAAGGTTGATTTGAAGATGGCTTTGAACATCTAGGTGGAGATACCTGGTGGGTAGGTGGAGATGTGAGTCTGAAATTCCAGAGGACAGTCTATATCTGGAGCTACAGATTTTGCAGTTTTAGTAGCATTTAGGTGGAAAGGAACAGAGGGAAAAAGTGCAGGCTCCAGACAAGAGGAAGTTACTTTGGATGCCTTAGCTTCCCAGTCTGAAAACAACAGGTTTGTTGAGTGCATACATTAGCTACCATGTAAAGTACCTAGAATTGGACCCTGGCACATGGTAAATATTCAGAAGTGGCCATTATTAATTAACATCTTTGGAGAAAAGAGAATTTCCAATGGCAGGATGGCACAGGAGTTGAACATAAATCAATTTTCAGTCACACTCACTTTCTGCTTTGGTTTTCTCTTCTACGACATAGCTATCTATCAAGAGAAATCTACTGTGTAATAAATTATCAGATCTGGCCAGGTGTGGTGGCTCACACCTGTAATCCCAGCACTTCAGGAGACCAAGGCAGGAGGATCTTGAGCCCAGCAGTTCAAGATCAGGCTGAGCAACATGGAGAAACCCCATCTCTACAAAAAATACAAAAATTAGCCGGGTGTCATGGTCGGCACTTGTTGTCCCAGCTACTCAGGATCTGAGGTGGGAGGATGGCTTGAGCCTGGGAGGTAGAGTTTGCAGTGAGCCAAGATCATGCCACTGCACTCCAGCCTGGGCAACAGAATGATATTTTGTCTCAAAAAAAATTAAAGAATATATTTTAAAAAGAACTCTCAGATCTGTTTATGGCAGAACAATGTAAATAAAGTATGCTATAGCTGTAGTTTCAGGATCCAAGACAAATTCAGTAGGAAACAAAAAGGTCTCAAAATACTTTCTACCAGAATGAAAAGTCTTTTTTTTTTTTTTTATATACAGAGTCTTGTTCTGTCACCCAAGCCAGAGAACAGTGGCATGATCTCGACTCACTACAACCTCCACCTCCTGGGTTCAAGTGATTCTCTCGCCTCAGCCTCCTGAGTAGCTGGGATTACAGGCACCGCCACCATGCCTGGCTAATTTTTTTCAGTATTTTTGTAGAGATGGGGTTTCACCATGTTGGCCAGGCTGGTCTTAAGCTCTTGACCTCAGGTGATCCCCCTGCCTCGGCCTCCCAGAGTGCTGGGATTACGGGAGTGAGACACTGAGCCCGGCCTAAAAGTCTTTTTTTTTTTTAAGGAGCAGTGGATGAAGAGCAAGTCGAGACTTTAACCTCTTTTGAGGCTTCCCAAACAGTGCCTTCAGGATCCTGAGATAAGCAATTTTGACACAGTCAAGTTGGGACTGGAAAATCCTTCACACACATCAATCCCAGAGGGGAGACTTCTTTCCTTGATTCATTCTTTTTAATTAAAATGTGTGAAATGAGTGCAGTAGTGGGCCCCACTCTTGTCTCCAGCCATTCACAGATATTTTAAACTGACGCCAAACAAAATCCAGATTGTGTTAGCAGCCTCCCTGTCCCACCGTTGATAGATCTGACTGAGGACTTCGTGTAGGGTGCTCCAGGCTGAGATGAGGGACAGCAACAGCTTGATGACTGGGCTTAGAACTTCACCAGAAATGTGTGCTTTGTTAGCCAAGAACGTTGTCCTAAAGCTGGGAGTAGCACATCTGTGTGAAAGAATAAGTGAGAGGGAGTATGTTTACCGTGAATGAAGCTGGCCGGAGCCATCAGATCATCCACAGGGATTCAGAAGAGGATGCACGCAGCAGCCACGTTGGAATCATTCTGCTTCCTTGGCCAGCATTTGAATCCTTCTTTCTTCACACAACAAGTAGTGTTCCATCTTTCACTGGCCCTGAAGTGTTTGCCGAGCACCTATTCTAGGTTAGGCCCTGTGTAAGAAGCAAAGAAACAAAGCTATGTTTGTTTCTTTGAGCACAGCTATCTCTACCTTCAAGGGGCTCAGCTTAGTGAGGCCAGCATATTTTCCGTAGATCATCTAAATAACAGAAAAGAGAAGAACTGAAATGAAAATATTATAATAAATTAAATATAACACACTAAGTTAATCAGAAATAGAACTGTGTTAAAGCAAACTAAATATGGCCTGAGAAGGACTCTGTACTTGTATATTTCAGTCCTTGTGGACCAACCGCAACCTAACTTAATAGGTAGACAGGATTGAAAGCGTAACTTAGGAGTGTGCGCCTGTAACAACAGCTGGGTTTTGGCCGATCCCAGCAGCCCTGCTTCAGCCACTCATACACTGCTGAGGGTCCAAATAAGGCAGACGTCAACCTGTAACCAGCCCAGCTGTTTCTGTACCTCACTTCTGATTTCTGTATGCCACTTTTCTTTTTTTGTCTATAAATTTGGTCTGACCACAAGGCATCCCTGGAGGCTCTCTGAATCTGCTGATTCTGGGGACTGCCCGATTCGTGAATCGCTTTTATTCTTGCTCAGTTAGACTCCATTAAATTTAATTCATCTGAAGTTTTCTTTTAACAAGAGGTAGGTATGAGTGCTGTAGTATCCAGAGAAAAGAGTGATTCACTGTTTGGGAGAGTCAGTGTGCTCCAGAGAAACAGACCAATAGGAGGTGTGTGTGTGTGTGTGTGTGTGTGTGTGTGTGTGTGTGTGTGTAGAAATATACATACAGAGAGAGAAAGAGAGAGATTCATTCTAAAGAATTGATGCGGCTGGGCGCAGTGGCTCACACCTGTAATCCCAGCACTCTGACAGGCTGAGGCGAGCGGATCACCTGAGGTCAGGAGTTCGAGACCAGCCTGGCTAACATGGTGAAACGCTGTTTCTACTAAAAACACAAAAAGTTAGCTGGGCCTGTAATTCCAGTTACTTGGGAGGCTGAGGCCAAAGAATCACTTGAACCCAGGAGGTGGAGTTTGCAGTAAACCAAGATCGCAACATTGTACTCTAGCTTGGGCAACAAGAGCAAAACTCCGTCTCAAAAAAAAAAAAAGAATTGATGCGGGCATTTGTGGGACTGGCAATTCTGAAATCTGTAGGGCAGATTAGCAGACTGGAATTTTAGGTAAGAATTGATGTTGCCATCTTGAGTCTGAAGTCTGCAGGGCAGCAGGCTGGAAGCTCAGGCATGGTTTCTATGCTATGGTCTTAAGGCAGAATTGCTTCTTTTTAGAATTCTTTTTGGAATTCTTCTAAAACCTCAGTCTCTGCTCTTGAGGCCTTGAATTTATTGGACAAAGCCCCACAACTTTATGGAGGGTCATCTGTTTTGCTCAGTCTATGGATTTCAATCACACCTAAGAATTCCTTCAGCACACCTATAGACTGTGTTCTACCAGTATGTGGGTGAAACTGCCTTTGCAAAAATTATATTGGTGAGAAAAATTATAACAGTAAGCTAAGCTAACCCACCCCCTATCCCCCATCTTGCCTTTCCCTTAATTATCCTGGGCTATTGGGCCAAACTAACTTTGGAAGACATTTAGGCTACAGTTCAAATGATTGTTAGGCCTTGCCCAAAAGTCAACTGCTTTTGTAAAGCTAATGGGAGGCCATCAGGCTGCGGGAGGAGGGAGCTGGAGTCCTGCTAAGGCACAGACACAAAGGATTGCCAGCCATTATCCCAGAAGTTATAAGATATGCAGCTTTCCCAGTTACTCCTGCAAATTAGCCTTTTGAGATGTCCTTCCAAGTTTTTCACATGACTCCACTGGGACCACCAAGCCAGATCCTGCAGCCCCACCTAGAAGTGATTCAGCCTGCAAGAGGACAGCCTTGACCCTCTATGATTTCATCTCTGCTCCAACCAATCAGCAGAAAGCATGTGTTACCTGGCCATCCTCCTCCTTTTCCCCAAACTGCCTTGGAAAAACCCCCTAATCTATGAGTTTCAGACCAGGTGATTTGAGGACGAACTCCATTTCCCATCAGGCATAGCTGGCCTCGGGTCTCTTAAACTCTTTCTCTAGTACAATGACACGGCCGTTTTTATGTAGCAGGCAGGAAGAAACCCTTGTGCAGTTACACGGGTGCCATGGCCTGCCAGGCTGGCACATACCTTCAACCTCCACATTCAAGGAGGCCTTCTCTGAGGAGGCATTCTCTTGTCTCAGTGTGGCTGACTTATTTGGGGATCCCAGGAAGAAAAAGCAAGGGATAAGAAAAATTAGCGAGAAAAACTAGTGGGGCCTGTGCTCTCCAACAGGTGGTCACCGTGGGCAACAGGACCACGGTCCTGCTGGGGATCTTCTGTGGCCTAGGGGCATTTCATTACAGCAAGCTGATGAGAGGGGGCCCGCACAGCTAGCACAATGGCCTCATCCTAAGCCTAAGCCCCCATCAATGTTAAAGAACACTGTCATTTTACATTACAAGTGCAGGTGACTTAACCTTGTGTTACTGCTGTGGTCTGTAACATCCCCAGATGGTGGCTCCTGGGTTGTCTCAGTCTGGCTGAAGTGCCCTGGCGTGGGCCAAGAGAGTTCCTACTGAGACGGGAGCAAACCCCAGTCACAGAAGCAGAAAGACACAGGCGGGAGGTGGGGAGGGGCAGCTGTCAGCATGCTTGGGAGGTGGGGAGGGGGACGTCAGCACTGCTCAGAGGAGCCATGGGCCAGGGAGAGTTGAGTGCATACTTTATAGCTACCATATAAGTACCTAGAATTGGACTCGGCAAAATATTCAGAAGTGGCCATTATTAATTGACATCTTTGGAGAAAAAAGAATTTCCAATGGCAGAATGGCCACTGGTGCGGGGGGAAGGTAGGGGTGGCGGTAAGGCATTCACATCCTCTACCAGCCACTCCCAGCTCTGCCACTTCATGTATGACTTTGGGCAAACTAACTAACCTCTGCAAGCTTCAGTTTTCTTACAATGGGAAGACTTGACAATGAATGAGTTTGTGCCCAGAAAGTGCTTAGAACAAGGATGAACTTCACGTCAGCCTCCTCCTCTCTCCACCCAGGACCAGGCTCAGCAGTCTGGATTTACTCCATTCTTAGGAATGCTCGGCTTCCCTTTAGGGTCCGAAAGATTTGAAGTGATCTGGCAAAGGAAGGAGGTCTGTCCTGCAGGGTCACTGTGACACAGCTGTCCCATCACCAGAGTGGCCTCTTACTCATGACTCATTTTCTCAAAAAGACAGGCAGACATGACAGCAGGGGCTGGAGGGCCATGGCAGGGCAGAGGGGTGGATTTCTCGGTTCTCCAGAGTCAAGTCTGGTTTTGATGTAAATATCTCCCAGCCCGTTTCCCACATGACTGACCCCCACACATAGTCTTATCTTTGAATGACTCACTCCCTGGGTTCAAAAGTGAGCATTTTTACCATAACCTTCTCATAACCTC
Organism: Alouatta palliata; assembly: GCA_004027835.1. Classification (NCBI taxonomy): domain Eukaryota; kingdom Metazoa; phylum Chordata; class Mammalia; order Primates; family Atelidae; genus Alouatta; species Alouatta palliata. Next base: position 67,213 of record PVKV010003405.1, read on the forward strand.
CGTATAGGTTCGATTGTCCTTGGATGATGCCATTGCTGGGAAGCAGAGGCGGTTCCTCCCGTCTGGCTCAGACTGTTGAGCCTTTCCTGGCAGCGTCCTGCTCCCTGTGTGCCCCTCACTTGGTCCAGTGCTTGCAGGTCAAATGTTACACCCTCTTTCTGCAGTTGGTGCCATGGCCCAGTCCTCTGCCCTCTGCAGCGGATGCCCTTGGCCCCTGTCCAGCTCCTGAGCTGTGGGCATGCTCATTCCAGTGACTGCTCCTCCCTCCTTGATCCAGGTGGTGAGTTTTCTTGACAATTTTAGCTGACATTTACTGAGCACTGAGTGCCAGCACAGAATTAAGTGGCTCATTGGATCCTCACAGAGATCCTTGTGAGGCTTTGCCCCATTTGGCAGATAAGGAAACTAAGGCCAGAGAGGTTTCATAACTTGACTTGTATCATATATTCATGCCCATGAAGTCTGACTCCCGAATCTGCACCCTAATCTTCTGTGTCTCCCTCGTCCTGTCTCTTTGCACATCCAAACCTCTCCCTGGCTGAGGTTCATTAAGCCAGCAGTGGGCCTGACCCAGCAGAAGAAGAGTCTTTTTTCTGCAAATTTAGAATTGGGACCGGAAGTGTGTGTGTGTGAGAGAGAGAGAGAGCCCTCATGGTTGAACCTAAGATGTGGGAATTGGCATTACCACTTTCCTCACTACTGTTCTAGAGACTGAAGAACCTGCCTCCCAGGACTGGAGCACAGACACGAGGGTGAAGGCTGAGGGTACAGCACTCTAGCCCTCCCCGGCCCACTGCATTGCCAGCCTTGAATCCATACGACATCCTGGGATACAGGGCCACATTTTCACCTTGAAAGGCCCCAAAACCAGAGAAGATGAGTCCTCCTGAGTCCTCCATTAATTGCTAAAAGTGATGCTAAATCACACACTAGGCTTTTTAAAATGTTTCTTTAGGATGGATTCAATGAGAGTTTTTAATGATATCTTTCTAGAGACTGAGAAAGACAACGTGAGCAGAGAGACACTGCAAATGGGAAAAGCTGTGTACTGAGGATTGGATTCGCTCTTTAGAACCTCACATGCTGTTGGAGGAGGTATAATCAACAGGTTTCATTGTATGGCACACACATAGGATGTCTCACAAATATTTAGAAAAAAGAGCAGTCAATGTCATGACCATAATGACCACATGAGCAAGTTTGCTGGTGCCATGAAAGGTGCCAATGGGCAATCTCTCAGAAGACTCTGAGCAACATCTGTGCCGGCAGCTGCAGAACAGCGTCCCCCATGTCTCTCAACTCACACAGAGCTTCGGGATGGCCTTATTGCAAAGGATTGAACTCAGTCAACGTGTCTGTGTTCATTTCCTAGGGCTGCCATAAGAAATGACTGTAAATTGGGTGACTTCAAACTACAGGAATTTCTTTTCTTTTTGAGACGGAGTCTCCCTCTGTCACCCAGGCTGGAGTGCACTGGCGCATTCTCGGCTCACTGCAACCTCCGACTCCCTGGTTCAAGTGATTTTCCTGCCTCAGCCTCCTGAGTAGCTGGGATTACAGGCACACATCACCACATCTAGCTAATTTTTTTTTTTTTTGTATTTTTAGTAGAGACAGGGTTTCACCATGTTGGTTGGGATGGTCTCGATCTCCTGACCTTGCGATTCGCCCGCCTCGGCCTCCCAAAGTGCTGGGATTATAGGCATGAGCCACCGCGCCCGGCCGAGGAATTTCTTGTCTCCCAGCTCTGGAAGCCAGAAGTGTGCAACCAAGGTGTGAGCAGACCCACGCTCTCTCTGAAGGCTCCAGGGGAGAATCCACTCCTGCCTTTCTCTTAGCTTCTGATGGTTGCAGGCAATCCCTGGCCTGCAGACACTTCGCTCTAACCTCCATCACCTGGCATCCACCCCTGTGAGTCTTCACAGCGTCTTCCCTCTGCCATGTCTGTCTGTCTCTTCTCTTCTAGCGTGGACATTAGTCCTATTGGACTAGAACCTACCCCAATGGCCTCATCATAACTTGATTACATCTTGCAAAGACTCTCTTTCTGAATATGGTTGGAGGTTAGGATTTCAACATATTTTTTAGTGGGACACAGTTCAACCCATGACAATGTCCAAACAGCCTCATCTTCTCCATCCCTTGCCCCCTAACTCTTAGTGAGGGCCCAAGGCTGCAGCTGTTCCATTTCCCACTGGTCCTTCCGGGCCTGGCTTTCCCCACCACCCCTTGCACACTCTGGGCTCAGCCAAAGACAGTGTCTGTGTTTCCAGGTTCTTTCCTGTGAGCTTCTTTCCTTCTCAGTGGCTTCCTGCCACCCTTTGATGGCCCGCTCAGAGGCCACCTTCTCTGAAGCCAAAGCCAGGGGGGATCCTGGAAAGCTTTGAGGGCTCTGGCTCACTTCTGAGTCATGCATGGTCACTCTCCATATTTAATTTTTGTTAAGAATGGTAGTGTCATGTGCAGCCTTCTGATCCCTGCAGAACCACGTGAGAGTGGTCTCAGCCAGGAAAGTTTCCTTCCAGGGAGATAAGGTCCCTCCCAGCTCATGCTGGGCACATCTCTTTGTTTGGGAATATCCGTCTCTGTTTTGGACTCAGTGTGTCCTCCCTTGCTCTGCATAAGCAGGTGTGTTTTCAGTGGCCCCAGAGAGGCCCCCAGCTCTCTGTATCTTAGAGTCCACAGAGGAGGGGTTGGGGTCCTTCCTCTGCACGTGAGAGGGGGAAGACCATCTCCCTGGCCATAGGGGATGGAGATCCATGATTGACGCTGATTGGGCTGTCTCTTTTCTCTGTGAGTACAGTTGTTCCATCCAATGCCTGTGTGAGCTGTGCATTTCTTGGTGACCCCAAACTATGGAATGTGTTGACATCCTGAGACTACTGCCCTGGGTGGAATGCAGCTCCTTCCCTGGAGGTGATGACAGCTGTCACTTGCTCAATTTTGTATCTTAGCTTGCCTCTGAAACCTTAAGTACATTAAGGGTGCAAAACGCTTTGTAATCTTGCAGAAGGTGCACAGGATGTATGCAGGCTGTGGAGTACTTATTGAGTAAATTAACAAATGACTTGTAAGTACAGCCCAAGGTAAGGTTGAGCATATTTTAAATATGTGACTTGACACGCATGTACACATCACAGCACACACACCCCATTCAACTGATTTTGACCAAGCTGACTGGCCAGTTCTGCTTTTAAAAACGCTTTGGCATATGTCATGATAATGGGTTATTTTCATTCCTGTGTCCAAACAAATGTGTTGGGTGTTTCATGTCCAGCACAGTAGTTTGACATGCACGTCATCATCACTATTCTAATTCTGGAAGATTGGCCCCAAGACCACAGGGAACGCAGTTGCTTGGATTAATAACAAGAGAATAAACCAGGAGGTGAAGGAAATGGAGCTGGTGAAAATGACCCACTTAAAGATCTGACTCTGGAGGTAACCCTAGCTTCCCAAATATGAAGAGCAGAGGCACGTGGGGATGCAAGACTCATAGGAGTGGGCTTGATCTCCGTGGTGCATAGTAAGTACAGAAAGCCGCCACAGCAGTCCTAGTCTGTGAAGCACTGTGCATCCCAGGGAAGCTCCACACAGGGAAGGACCCACAGGGTGTCCAGGCTGCACAACCACAGGAGATACAACTCCATCTTGATCTATTTGGTGCCTGGGGCAGGGCACTGACTGTTCAACAAAGACCCATGTGCTCCTCTTTTTCCCTAGTTTCCTCATACTAACGGGGTCCATGTGACTAGCTCTAGTCAGTGGGTTCTGCTTGGTGTGGGTCAGTTTTGGGTGAAAAAAAAACAATTACGAACCCACTCTCCTCACTGATGCAATGAGGCCTGATGCCATAGATTGATCAGGTGGTGTTAGAGGATGATTGATTCTTGAGCGGGTGGCTGGGGAAGTCTTACACAAATGGATAAACAGTATGTGCATGGTACAACACAGAACATATGGGAGGTTGACATTTCATGAGGGGAGCACCTAAACAGGCTATCTGGGGGAAGAGTAGAGGCTATAATGAAAGTAAGTTTAAAATATTGATTTTATTAATCAATTTGGCAAAATCTCTATGAAGGAAGTACTGCTTGAATCTTTATTTGATAAATGAAAAACCATCAGCACAGAGACATAGAAGCTCACCCAAGGTCCTGCATCTACTGAGAAAAACACTGGGTATGTTTGATATGCTTTGGCCGTGCCCCTCTAATCTCATTTTGAATTGTAGTTCCCATTATTCCCACATGTCACGGGGGGGAACTTGTGGAAGGTAATTAAATCATGGGGGCAGTTTCCCCCATGCTATTCTTGTGATAGAAAGTTCTCACGAAATCTGATGGTTTCATAAGGGGTTTCCCCCTTCACTAGGTACTCATTCTTCTCCTTCCTGATGCCATGTGAAGAAGGATGTGTTTGCTTCCTTTTCTGCCATGACCGTAAATTTCCTGAGGCCTCAGCAGCCATGCTGAAGTGTGAGTCAGTTAAACCTCTTTCCTTTATAAATTACCCAGACTTCAGTACATCTTTATTAGCAGCCTGAGAGTGGACTAATATATGGATCCAAACCCAGCCAGGCAGCGCCAGCTCCCAGGATATTAACCTCTCTGTGTGAGGCTAGCAGTGTGAGAAATAGAGAAGGCATGGCAGCCCTGGGGGTGGGGCCACTCCAGGTTTTGAGGTCCTGGAACGTTACCTGAGCTCACCCTCCTGTTTTTCCAGTTCAATTTTATTCTTTGTTCACTTAGAAGATGTGGATATCCATGCAGTAAAAGACAAAATGAAAGGAGGAAAGAGAGAGACCTGGAACGGAACATGTGCAGAACAGTGGTCACTGTCATTCCCCCTGATGTCATGCACTCAGGAACAACCAAATGAGAACATGCAGAACAGTTCCTTACACACACAGAGAAGAACGAAAATTGTTTATCAGCATAGAGGACAATTATTTTTCAGCTTCTGCCCAGCATACAGCAGCCTCTGTTTGAGCTGGAGTGAATGTCTCAGTTTTCAACTGCTGTCTTCGTTTTTGCTCCTGGTATGGGGACATGGGTATTACTATCTGCATTGCTCTTGTTTGCTTCTCTTTTTCCCTTCTGGGCATATTTCCTGCATAAAGAAACTCTCTAAAAGTTCATTTTCATGGGGATTGTTTTTCTTTAAAAAAAAAAAAAAAACTGCAGATTTTTCTCTGCAGACTTAACGTCTGAAACACACCCAGTTCCCGCTCCCGAATAGTTTCCTCTGTACGTTTCTCTGTGTGGATTTTCTTCCAAAGCGCCACAGGCCAGACAGGGCTCTTTTCGAGCCCATCTGAGAGGCCCTGGTATTTCTACAGGTTACAAACACTGAAAGAAAAAGCACATTACCCACCCCAACCCTTGCCAGACCTCACTCTCTCTCTTTTTAGAAAAATGGTGTTTTTATAGGTTCCCCTTCCTACTAAAGACAGTGTTGGATTCTCTGCTGCAGCCCTTGAAATGTCTGCACACACCATGCATTATAATCAGATAAAACCCTCAACAGAACGAAGCATGGCCATCTCACAGCAGCCACTGTCTATAGCCTTCTCGTATTTTCAGTTCTTGCCCAGCAGCAAAACTGGGCACACTCATGTCAGCAAGAAAAAAAACTGGGAATATGGAATATATTAAGCTTAAGAGGAGGGCCTGGAAGGAATGAGCACTTTATTTGCTAAAGGCAGCTTAGTTGCACCTGACATTAATAAATGAAATGAAGGCCGATCAGTATTTAAAACAACCATACAAATTGGAACATGTTCATCCTAGTGAACAGAATGTGAAAAAAATCTACAAGTTGGCAATAAGTAAACTGCCTCAACTCGATCAGTCATTTCTATTTTCTTTCTGTAAGATATTCATGGGAATTGGAATTTTGGAGGATCTCCATGAGGTTTTACTTGTTGCAATGAACTTGTATTCCCTTTGCGTGGTAATAGAAAGTTCCAGGGAAGCATCAGCGAGAAGGGGATGGCTACCTGCAAATACAATATGGTCTAATGCAAACTTTGCTTCTTGCTAAAACTTTTTTTGAGACTCACAAAGATGTATGTAAAGGCACCACTCACTAAAATAACAATAACTTTTTTTTTAGTATGTGCCGGATATGGGCTAAGTGTTTTACATGAATGATTTCATTTAACCCTCAGTAAACTTCAAGATACACTGTCCTTTCCATTTTTCAGATGTAAAACTGAGACTTGGAGAGGCCTAGGAACTGACCAAGGTTACACACCCAGCTGGTGATTAACCAGTTCCTAAGATCATTAACTAAAATGCAGAGATCTGGGCACTGATCATCCGGTATTATCATTTTTTATGTGAGTAGCACACACCAGTAGTTTGCACAAAGCAGTGACAGTAAAATAGGCCAACGTTATAATTTTCTATGAAAGGCACAGAGGTAACATAACATGAGGCTTCTGTCTATGAAAAATTCGTAAACCGTTTGTAGAGACAAGGTTGATAATTGCAGTAGACCCTTGAACAACACAGAGCTTACAGGCATGCAGTCAAAAATTCACATACAATTTCCAACTCTGCAAAAACTTTTCTGATAGTCTACTGTTGACTGAAAGCGTTACTGATGACATAAACAGTCAATTCACATATATTTTGTATATGTACTGCATTCTGTATTCTTACCATAAAGTAAGCTAGAGAAGAGAAAATGTTATTAAGAAAATCATAAGGAAGAGAAACTATATTTACTATTCATTAAGTGGAAAGAAGTGAATCATCATCAAGGTCTTCATCCTAGTCGTCTTCATGTTGAGCAGGCTGAGGAAGAGGAGGGGCTGGTCAGAGGTGGCAGGAAAGATGGAAAAAAATCTGCGTATAAGTGGACCCGTGTAGTTCAAACCCATGTTGTTCAAGGGTAAACTGTAATCAAACTGAGTTACAATTTAAGTTAATGTATAATCTTCACTGAACTCATAGCATATTTTATCAAAGCTAAGAATCTTGTCATTAAAAGGCAACATAAGGAAACACCACCTCTCAATACTCAAATATTCCGCTTGGTGAAGTCGGTGTGGCTATTGCATTAACGTTTCTATTTGAAAATATCAGTATCTTCACAATTCTGAGAGGAGGGTGGTATGCAGAGGGGAAGCAGGGGCCAGAGGTCAGGGAAGAAACATGAAGAGCACCTGGCTGGTCCCAGCTTCCCTCTGATCACACTCCCTCACCGTTTGCCACCACAGCCGTGCAGTCTATCCTTGTTGAGGAAGAAGAGACGAAGGAGAAGAGAACAGAAAGAGAGAAGAAAGTGAAAAGAGTATTAAAGAAAGACAGAAAATTGAAAGGAACTTTAAAGGGACTTTGCATTGCTCTGAAGGTAAGAAGGTAAAATAAAACCTCCAAAAGAAACCTTGTCACTCTTACCAACATCAAACTTTATAATGCTTGCTTTTCTTGGGAAAAAGAAATTAGGCAGAGGTAAATGAGTGAATATTTCAAGAAATGTTCTATAATGTCATAATACAATGAGGATTTGTGTGCTCTATGATGATATGACAATTTGCAAGATTAATCCATTCAACCTCCCATTATTCCAGACAGGAATTCTCAATATGGGATCTGTGGACCTCAGAGGAATCTAGAAATCTGAAAGTTTTGCAAATTACCAAGTTTTCGTACTTTTTCTGGGGAATGGTTCTGAAGCTTTCAGCAGCATCTCAATGGGGTTTTCCAATTCTGCAAAGATTAAGAACTGCAGATTAAGGCAGATGGATTCCAGAAACTTTTGCTTTAAAGTTCTGACTTGGCAGGCAGTTGGGAATCTTTCTGCAAAGTGCTTTCCTCAAAAGGATAAAATAGTGACTTTATTAGATTTTCCAGAAGCCCCAATATTGCGTTGAGTCCTTTCCAGGCAAGCATCCATATCCTCTTATCATTTCTCTTATGATAGGGTTTAAAATTTTCTCACCATCCACCAGTTGCTTCTAAGTATGCCCTGACCTGTCGATTTCTCCTGAATTCATGATACCTTAAAGTGAGCACTGCACTCCAGGAAGAGGCCACCCATGGGAAAGCAGGCACTACCCACCTTATTTTGGACACTATGTTTTTGCTATAAAACCAAAGATCCCAAGAGCCTTTTGAAAGATACATAACCTTTTTGTCTGGCATTAAGTATTTTTGACAAGTAAATTTTCTAAATCTTTCCGCATGTGTTACCTCTGAACTCAGTCACTTTCCACTTATCTCGTACGTATACACTTGATTTTTAGAAGACCAAGGAGTAGAATTTTATATTTATCTCTTTTAAATTTTATCTTGTCTAATTTGGTAACTGTTTAGCAAAGTGTATCAGAATATTCTGGAAGCTCGATTTCTCATCCAACATTAACAGTTGCCTCTCCCAGCCTCGTGCCACGCATGGGTTTATTTATCATGATCTCAAAGCCCTATCCAAGTCTCTGGTTTCCATATGGACAGGAGCAGGAGACCAAAGACCAGCATTTCTTCCTATCTGTTGCTAATTTAGGTTGATCAATGGATCAATGCTCTTTAGCTTTAAAGCATTCAACCAGTTGTCAATTCAGCTGACCAGAACAGAATTCAGCCCGCATTTCTCCATCTTGGCAATTTGAATATCATACAATTTTTTAAGGAACTTGCTGAAAGCTAGATACTCTTCTTATGCATAGCATTCTTAGGTATTTTCCACTCTACCTCATGACAACTACTGCAGAGGGATAGATTTTGGCTTAGCAGAGCTGCTTGGGCCTGGAATACACCTGCTTCAGGTGGTGAGATCTGTCATTGCAAGTTTAAAATGCCTGGCTGTAACAGAATAGGAAACAAATAGGAATAAAATAGGAAAGATTCAGGTATCAAACAAGAGATTGAATTCTGTATCTGTATAGTGACTTGTGATTCTGAACATTTTGACTACAAATGATGCTTCACAGGTGTTGAGTGAGTCAAATGGTAGCTTCAGGTACAATTTGATTGAAGGATCGATGACGTCCTCATGATGGCTTTCTGTTCTTCTTTTGTGTGCGGGTGTGGCTCTCAGGCTGTCTCCCCTTGCTGTAGTCAGTTGGCTGCAGCGTCTTACTGAGCCCAGAGGAGAGGAGAATGTCTGTAGTCTAGCATGCCTTGCAGACATCTTAACGCTTGCACTGACTAGAATGGATTAGGTCATGTGTTTATCCTGTGGCCACAGAGATGGGCACAGAGATGAGTTATGCTGTTCTGGTTATCTATTGCTACATAACAAATCACTCTAAAGCTTAGAGCCTAAAACAATAATCATCTCCTTATCTCCCATGGTTTCTGTGGGTTAGGAACTTGAGTAAGCTCAGCTGGATGACTTTGTCTGGGGCTCCTCATGGACTTGCAGTCAGATGGTGGTTGGAGCTAGAACAGTGGTGGGGAAAAGGAGTAGATGGTGCTAGGATCTACCTGGGCATCTCTTTTTCTTCATGTGGTCTTGAGGCCTCTCTATGTGGTCTCTCCAATGGAGCCAGTTTGGGCTTCCCCACAATATGGAGACCTCAGGGCAGTGAGATTGCTTGCATGCAGTGTCCCAGGAGAATAAGGTGTAAGTGTTTGGCATCTTTGCAGTCTAAACGCAGAAATCACATAATGTCTCTTCTGCCCCACTCTGTTGGTTGAAACAGTCACAAAAACCTACCCATATTCAAAGGTAGGGTACCTAGACTCTATCTCTTGATGGAAAAGGGAGAAGATCCTAGAAGAAACACTAGAAGAACAGTCATTTTTGGAAAATATAATCTTTCACATATGCTAATGAGGTTAATCCAGTCAAAACCTGGCCCTGAGCTAAGAGCCCAAAAACAACCTCGAAAAGTAAGCCTGGCTGGTTGGGCATGATAGCTCACACCTGTAATCCCAACACTTTGAGAGGCTGAGACAGGAAGATCATTTGAGCCCAGGAGTTCAAGACTAGCCTGGGCAATATAGCGAGACACCATCTCTTTTAAAAATTTTAAAATATATATCAAAGTAAGCCTGGGTGTTATAAATGAGAGAAGAAGGGTGTAGATGGCCAAGAACAATCCCTCCTTCTGTGAGCATGGGGACCAACACACAGGTGCAGAGGGAGGAGGTCACTGTGTTCTACCTACTTTAATTTTTTAATACAGAGTTCTACAACTACTTTATCATATGACAAGTTTTGCCAAGAACTTATATTGATAGCCAAAACTAAACACAAGAGTGTTTGATTTTTTAAAAAGAAAACATTAAGTTACACATCATTAACTTAGATCCACCAATGGAGACCCCATCTTGACGCATTGGGCTGAGTTGTCTTTGGTTAAACACACAGATTAGTGGTATTAACAAAGGTGGGGGTCGAGGAGTATTTTAAAGGGATGAGCAACCAGCTTTAATGTTGCTGAAGAGAAAAGGTGCTAATTACAAATATTTCTGAGAATCTGTTCATTAAACACTTTTGAGATTACAAAAGTTATTTCTTGTCCACATTCTAATAGTATTAAATTCAAGTAAGAATTCAGTAGACACAGATAAAATGTGTATAGAATAAGGCTTATTTCTTAAAAATAGTCAATAAGTATTTTTGTGGTTTTGCCAAAGTGACATTAACCTGCTCCTAATTAGAGTCAGGCTTTATATATTGTTTTTAATTGGAAGAAATATGTACCAAAAGAAATATGAGCTTTATCATTATAAATTCGTATTCAAAAGGTAAAAAACTACTGTGTGCCTGTGCCATTGCTAGTTTAAAGATTTCCTTGCATTCCCTACAGAACGGCTGATAGCGTAATTACAGCATTCCTGCTGTGAACTTTTCTTTGTTTTCTAAATACAGTAAATGTATCACAAAACTTATTCAAATGAAACCCCCCTATCCTCTCACTCTTCATGATTGTCAGCTTCAGATAAACACGTGCTGATGGCTGCCAATTGCCCCTTGGCATTTGGCTTTATTATAATTGCCTGATGGTTTCATCCTGCCTACTGCACAGATAAAACCAATTTAGTGAGACGGTGGTATTAAAATAGAGAAAGAGTTCAATTTTCACAGAGCTAGCCAGTGACAGATGGGAGTTTATGACTCAAATCAGTCTCCCTGAGAATTCAGAGGCTAGGGTTTCTCAAGGATAGTTTGGCAGGCAGGGAACTAGGGAATAGGGAATGCTGATTGGTTGGGTTGTGGATAAAATCATAGCTGTCTTCTTGCAATGAGTCAGTTCCTGGGTGAGATCACAAGGCCAGATAAGCCAGTTTTGTGGTATGGGGTACCAGTCCAGGTGCACCAGCTCGTTCATTAGAATGCAGTCTGAAAAATGTCTCAAGCACCAATCTGAGGTTTTGCAATGGTGATGTAACCCACAGGAGCAACTGGGGAGGTTACAAACCTTGTGACCTCTAGCTACACGGCTCCTGAACCATAATTCTAACCTCGTGACTAACTTGTTAGTCTTGCAAAGGCATATTTGGTCCCTCAGCAAGGACATGGTTAGTTTCAAAAGAGACTGTTTTCATCTTTGCTTTAAAGTTAAACTAAATTCTGTTCACAGTTAGCTTGTCCTATGCCCAGAAAAAAAGACAGCCTGGAGGTTAGAAGCAAGATGGAGTCAGGTCAGATTTCTTTCACTGTCATAATTTTTCTATATCAAATTTTTCTCACTGTCATAGTCTTTGCAAAGGCAGTTTCATTGAACTCCATTCTGCTCTGGGAACAGTAGCTGCCAAGACTGAAGCAGGGGTGTTAAGTGCGTGGAAAGACATTCAGCCTGTGCCTCCCTCTACCTGCCAACACCCACAGCCTGCCTGTCAACAGCCCCATGCTCAGTCATCCTAAGAATCTGCTCTACTCCTTCACTATTTGGCGGTGGCTCTAGATTTCTGAGTAGCTTTCTTCTCTCAGATGCTTGCTGTGCCAAAGTATGTTTAACAAGGAACAGCTAGACACTGAGTGTTCAAACAATGGTTAATTGTTGGGTCTGTATGAATTCAAACAGCAGACTTGCCTGATTTCTTCCGTCTTCTGCTTGCCAGTTTGACTAAGTTCGCCTATTATTTTAACATTAGGTAGAAGTTTTTAGTCACAAAAACCTACACTCCAGTTTTTAATGCCTTGCTAGATGTGCTTACTCTTGAATGCATGGTTTCTCCACCTATTAGCAGTGTCTTACCAGCTTTTGTCAACACAGTTTGTGCCCCATCTGCAAAGGACAGGAAACACAGAGGCCTGGAGAGCTGGTCTGTGCTCTCCTGTTTCCTGTTCAATGTCACAAGAGAGGCCCTCCTGCATACCCCATTGCACTGGAATGGACACAGAACCCTCAAGCTGTCAACAGTGATTTCCCCCCCGGGGCCCCTTCCCTCTCCCCATCTTCTGACTTCCCCAGTCACTTCCAAGTTCCCATTTCTTCCACTTCTTCCAAATAACGTCTGCCCATCTTCACATTGAGCACCTGGACACCACACTCACCATCTCACCAGAAGTGCAAGTATCTCAGAGAGCATTTCAAGGCAAACCAAGGGTCAGAGTGACAGTGACTCTAGTGGCTAGTCCAAAGGCAGCAGCGAGTGGCCGCTTCCCTGAATGCAGTAAGAAGGACCTCACAGTCTCACTTACGCCCCACAAAGCTCTGGAGTATTATTCAAAGACTCCACATTTAGATTCTCCAAATGGCCACAAATGTGCCATTAACAGTTCACAAGGAACCACGCGGTTGTCACAGGGTACAGAAGGTTACATTGCTGGAGAAGATGTTCAAATATGCCTGATAGATGCTTCCTGCCCCATCCCACAGTATTAACCACGTGTTTCTGAAATTCTGACATCTGGAGCCTCACTGACACTGGAGGGACTGCTCCTCCCAGGGCTAGTCAAGTCCTAGAGACAGAAAATGACTCCCCTGTGAGTGTGCCCTTCATGTGCAAACCACACAATCCAGACCCCACATGCACACCCCACCTTCTCTCGTGGGCTCTCCCATGCTGGGCCTCTATTCCCCTGCCCTAATCACCCCAGGGCCAGGTGCCAGACAACTGGAAACAGCCCCTATGCCCCAGACACAACCAAAATTATTCACACTAGCCAGTCCTAAGCTTGCTCAGCCTGTCTCCCCAGTTTCTTCCCTTGGAAACCTCGGCCGAGGCTTTTGCCTATGTTTCTCCCAGCTTCTCTGCCTCCTGCCCGACCCTGGTGCTCCCTCATTGGGCCCTGCATGTCGTAGTGGGCCCCCTCCTCTTGGGAACTGAGTGTTGATGGCAATCGTCTCTTCATCTGTTGGCTTCACCGCACCTGAAAACCTACCATTTAAACCACCAACCCCACTTTCTGCCAGAAAAATCTGGCCTAACCAGCTCCTCTGGCTGGGTTCATACATATTCTTATCACAGCTGCCAAGATCATGGTCACCAACAAATCTTATCTGTGCAAAGGGGATAATGACAGAGTGAGAACGGTGTGAAGGGCATGCTAGGCACACGCAGCGAGCACTCAGCCCAGGGTCTGGCTCTGGAAGGTGCTTGGTGCATCTCAGCTCTGATTACGATGATGACAAACGGTGCACCTTGAGGCCTCCAGGTCACCTCTGAGTGCCAGGCACTTCCTGTTCCAGCCCCTGCCTGAGCAATGCTTGTCTGCCTGTTAACACCAGCTCCGGGGACGAGAAGCTTCTCAAAACCCTCCCCTGCACGCCCCAGGAAGAGCAGCGACAAAGCGAACACTCCAGTCTGAAGCCGGTGGGAAAGTGGCTGCCAGAGTCTGCTTACCTGAGAGCTCAGGGAGCCTTTAGAGAGATGACTCACCTCGCTTGGAGAGAGACAGCCAGAAACGGCCACTTCCCCAGCAGATGCTCCTCGGCCGTGGAGGAGAAAAGGCAATTTTTTCCCTTAGATTTGTCTCTGGCCCAGCACCACATGGACTTCACATCTGATTCCTGAAGAGAGATGGAGGTGGGAGCGGGGGCTTGGGGGTTATGGTTGAAACCAAATGAGCTTCCTTCTCTTAAAACTCCAAACATCAACATTCAGGACAGTCCAGCTGACAGGACACAAAAGAACATCAACAAATCTCGGACTCCAGTTAATGCCATGTGTGGGGACAAAGGCACTGATGTTTGCAGCTGACTTTGAAAAGTCTAAAAACAACAAGCTGGGTGGATGAGTGGCTGCACAGATGTGTGGAAAGGAAAGAGAGCTGAGTGCCAACAGCTGCGGTATCTGGGTGTGGCTATGTGAATGACCATATCATTCTTTACACTCTTCTGTATGTGTAAAAGCTTGAGGACAAAAGGGACCAGAGACACCTTCCTTCTTCAGCATGGAATGAGAGTGGCCCTGGCATCCTGGGCCCACCTCGCCTCTGCAGCAGGAATGGAGGCAGATGGCAGCTAAGTGCTTGGGGAGCCCAGCAGTGGCAGGGACGCCGGGCAGAAGGGGCTTCAGTGCGGGGCACCCGAGTCCGTGCAGGGCATCTTGGAGAGTTGCACAGCAGGGGAACCCCCATCGCTGAGCAAAAGAGGGAGAAAATGTGGGGCCACACACAATGCAGGGTGGACTTGCTCAAGAGCCCTCTGGAGACCCATCCCAGGACTCTTTCGAAGACACTTTGCAGATGTCTTCACTCCTGCATTGAGAGACCCAGTGGAAAACGCACATATTTCCAAAAATTACTCGACAGATTTGTTTCCATCAGGAATTTCAAACCCTCTACTATAATTACATTTGAATGTTTTTGAAATGAATCTTCTCTTTGTAAAGCATCGCTTCCTCTGGAACAGCAGGGTTATTATTTATCAAGTTTTGCAAAAAACAAGAAACATTTCAAATTGAATGTAATCAAAGTTCTCTCCCGGATCCATCCCAATTGTATACTTCATCTTTTCAATAATGAATTGGATTCCTGTCTAGGAAGCCCATAATCCGTTAAACACCCCAAGCTGGGTCTTAGTCACTGCACAACTGAGAAGCCATGTTTCACACGGACGTGAGAATGAAAGGGCGTGGCTTGCCACGTTTCTGCCAGGCAAGCCCGATTCTCTCTACTAGTGGAGGCAGACCAATGGGAAGTGAGCTCCAAGGTCCATTTGTGAGTGAGTGAGTTCCCGATGCATGAGCAAAACAGTTCTGAAAACTTTATGGAGACATTTGATTATTTTCCAGATACTTAAGGACTCTTCCAACTTCTTTTTTCAAATCCAAGTGTGAATGACTCAAAACATTAATTAACCAAGTCTTTTTAAATTAACATAAAAAGTATGACTGACTGACATACATAAACTAGATGCAAAGATATAGAAGACTAATTTCTTACATCCCTCATGGATAAGATACTTATATCTTAATCACTTTGATTCTGTTCATTTGTAATAGGTCTCCTAAACTCTCCACAAGCCAGCATTTTCTTTTATTTTGCAAATTCTGTCAGCAATCGCTGGGGCTGGGTGGTATCAGTAGGAGAGAGTGGTGGAGGGAACTCAACAGACACACAGGTCCTTTCCAGCCAGGTGTGCAGGACCAGGCTGATGCAGGTTGTGGGCTCAGCTTGCACATAAACCATGGCAGAGGTGACTGGGGCTCAGAGGCCAGAGAGACACATGGGGAGAGGAAATGCAAAGGAGAGGCAGGCAAATAGGACAGCATCCTGAGCACCTGGCAATGGAAAGCACCAGTTGGTAGGGACAGCGGCTCCCAGAGGGCCAGGCAGGAACACGCTCAAGGGAACACCACAAGATTCTTGCAGAGATTGAGTCACAAAGACAAGCAGAGCATAGTCACTCTGTGCTCAGAGTAGGAAGCTGGAAGAGGTCCTGAGTTAATGGCATTCAATGCCCCCTTGGGAGACAGAACCAGCCTCAGAGGCTGGGGGCAAGGTTGACCCTAGTGGTAACCCCTGATGAGGCCACAAAGGCTATGGCAGGAGCCTGTGGATCAGACATTGTATTAGTCTGTTCTCGCACTGCTGTAAAGAAATACCTGAAACTGAGGAATTTATAAAGGCAAGAGGTCCAATTGGCTCATGATTCTGCAGGCTATATGGGAAGCATGACTGGGGAGGCCTTGAGAAAGTTTCAGTAAGGGCAGAAGGGGAAGCAGCACGTCTTACAGGGCTGGAGCAGAAGGAAGACAGCTAAGAGGGAGGTGCTACACAGTTTTAAGCAACCAGATCTCGTGAGAACTCACTATCGTGAGAACAGGAAGGGGGAAATCTGTCCCCATGATCGAATCACCTCCCACCAGGCCCCTTCTTCAACACTGGGGATTACACTTTAATATGAGACTTGGGTGGGGACACAAATCCAAACCATATCAGATACCAAGTCGAAGCTTTGGGGAAAGGGGAGGTTAGGTGTGACCCTATCCCAATGGGAGTGTCCTGAAAACAGTAAGTGTAGTTGTTTAAAATTAATTCTCTTAAAATTCAGCACAAAATGAGGTTAAACTAATAACTGTGGCTTATAGTAAAGAAGAAATGCTAGCAGGTTGGAGCTCATAAACTTTGCCCCATGCAATATTTCAGTGGGCTGAGCACAGTGCAGGAGGCCCTCGGTGTTTGCTGGTTAGTTCTGGAGCAGGCTTCTCCAGGAGTCGAGTATGAGAAATGAGGCTGTAATTATCTCACTAACGGTAAGACTGTCAGCCTCATCCCACTCTCTCCTCAATCCAACATCAGTTTGCCATTGGTGGTCAAACTCTCACAATTAGAGATTAATTCCTTTGACCTTAAGCTTTATCCCTTATTGCAATACTAACTACTGTAACATTAGTAATGGTCCTTTGCTGTGCTGTTGAGTAGACGTGGATCCCTAAAAGCCTTCCTGGAGAACATTTTGAAAGAGCCAAAGAAGTAGAGAGAATAAAAGTATTAGGAAACTGGGTGGCACCAAGAGGCAGGTGTGCTACAGAGAAGGTCCCAGGGAGGGGGCCTAGGAGGGAGGATTCACTGCCTCACGTTTTATCTAAGGTCTTCCTTATTGCGTATCTCACTTGATTTAAGGACAGAGCTAATGAGCTCATACAGAGCATGAAACAGGGTTCTTTTCCAGCATATTCACTTTTTTCCCCCTGCACCCAGGCCAGAAACACATAAAAAGATTTTGGCAAGAAATGAATGACTGTGCATAGCCAATCATGTCTCCTGGAAGGCTAACTCAAAGGACGGTGCCTGCTGAGGGGCGTCGAGGTCTCAACTTCAAAGCCGAGTTGAGCCAGATGGGAGGAGCTGCCCCCATATCCCTGAGGGGTCAGTAAGGGAGAGGAGCCTGCGGGGCACTGCCTGGGGTCACAGAGCTCAGGACCTGTGGCTGTACTTGAAAGCAGAATTGACTTTTGAGGCTAGGTAAAAGTGAATTTTAGTCCAAGAAATAGATGAACGTTGGGTCGGGAAAATGGAGCAAACATCAGGAAGGGAGGCCGATAAATTGCACTGGTCCAGAATTAATGAAAGCGACCATTCATCAAGGAAGCACCACTGAGCTCTGGGCCCAGCGAGCCACCCACCAGGCAGTCTTCTAAGTGTCTTAGGTATATCATTTATTTGAATTCTCAAACAACTCCAGGAGGTATTAACCATTGCAATGTTGATTTTATAGATAAGAAAGCTGAGGCTGAAAAGCTAAATGGTTTTCCCAATTTGTTAGTAAAATTGCTAGTTAGTAAAAAGTTGAGATAGTGCTCCAAGCTAGGAAAGAAAGGTTTTATATAAATGAGAACATGCAATTTATTACTCTCTGAAAACTTCCTCTATGTGCTTAGTGGCTGCTAGGAAAATATTATCAAAGGATTATGATTCCTTCTTTTCCAGAGAATTCTTGCTCTGGAGCCAACCTGGAAGGCGTCTCATTTGAGCCTGCAAATCTGGAAAAATCCTATTCTGGGTAATCCATTCACAGAAAACACCCAGGAACCAAAGCTTCTTATATATGAACCTTAGATTTCCCCATCATCAGTGGGCAGCGCAGGGGTACGTTCATGACAGAGGCAGCCACAACTCCCATCCTCACTCCCCGGAACTCTGGCCTCTAAGGGAAAAACACCTTCTGCTTGTGTATGAAGTTTAGAGAGGTTCGTTTCTGAGTCACACTAACCCGCAAAACTGGTTTCTTCTGAGATTCTAGGCATCAGGTTAATGTTATCAAACCTATGGAGAAAAAAGAATATAGATGTTGAGAGAAAAGTAGATAAATGTGCCCTTCCTCCATGACTTAAAAAAAAATAAGAACCACTACTGTACCTTGAAGAACTGCACATCCACTTTGTGTCTGGCGTTTGCACGCATTTTCACATTTAATTAGGGATGACTTGGCAGGAAGCAACTCACTCCTACACATACAGGCTTCAGCAAAGAGGGCACAAGGGAATCTCTTAAAACCAAAAGACGGAAATTGAGTTGGGACACTCTCTCCATTCCTAGCCTCTGGCTGCAGACAGGTGGCCTCTCTGGGCTTCTCTCTGCACACCTGCTCTGTGGACCCCTTGTGTGCCCACTCAGAGTTCCAACTCCATCTTAGCTTCCATTCCTGTGTGACTTTGGCTCCCTGAGGCTCTGACAATGGCCTTGGCTCTACATGATCCGAAAACTCCAAGGCTTAACTACCTGACTTCAGTTTTTAGGCGTCTTCATTTATAATCTCAAGCACGAGTCAAACAGGTTCACCTGAGCCATTGGGGTCAGGCGACTACTTCCAGTCCCCTCAGCTAAGGAGATAAAACTACTTAATATATTCTACACCACCTGAGACCAACCTTGCAACTGGGCCGTGGGCAATTCCAAGTAGGAGGTGTGGCTGGCAAGGTTCTAATTCTATTAGGTGGGCATTATTATTTTACATATGAGGGGAGAGGCTAAAAAGAAAATTATTCACCATCAGGCTATTAGTAGGTGCATAAATGGAGTTTGGATTTAGGTCGGTTTGTACCTGTGATCTATTGCAGTATAACAAACTAGCCAAAACCTTGGTGGCTTAAAGTGAAACCCATCCCATTTACTTACGCTTCTGTGGGTTGGCTGGGCAGGGCTCAGCTGGGATGCTTGTTCCTGCTTCACATGCGTTGCATGGGTTCCCTCCTCTGGAAGACACCCAGTGGCCTCACTCAGATGTCTGCCCTCTGCGGGGCCTCGCTCTACTCTTGTTTTTCCATCTTTCAAGGCTTCTCTTTGCTTGTGGAGGCTCATTCTTAGGGTGCCTCTTTCTTAACATGGTTTCTCCAGCCAGCCCAGGCTCGAGGGGAAGAGCAATGGACTCCACCTGTGGATGGGAGCAGAGACAGGTCAACTGTCAAAAGAGCATCAGGACTGGCCAGGACTGTAGCAGCCATCTTGGGAAACAACCTCCACAGAACCCAAACCCATGCACTTTATGCAATCCTAACACCCCCAAGGCCATTCTGAGGTCTTTGGAACCTCTTCCAAAGGCGACCTGAATCCCAGACCACAACTTAGGGCTGATCGTGACCTCTTTAACCAACTTGGTGTCCTCTGTGAGCCAGGCACTAAGTTAGACCAGGGGAATACACAAGTAAGTCAGGCATAACCCCTGCCTTTCCAGAGATGTAGTCTCCTGAGAGAAGGACTTGATGTAGATAAGTAAGGTTCAATCCCCTCTGGAGGACAACAAGAACTTTTAATGCAGGAAGCTTAAGGATTGCCAATTAGTCTATTAAGCACCTTCTTTTTCTTGACAGTGTGTCAGACTTGGCTAGTCAAGGACCTTAGAAATAAACCTTTAAACTGGGAAGTTATTAAATTCATAAATTTTTTAAATGTAATGTGATTTTTTTAAAGAAAAAAATATACCATCTCTACCTCATAAGCTGGAAATGCAGCCAGAAACAGAGGAAAGGGGTAGACAGCAGGAACAGACAGGTGGGGATGCGTGCTCCTTCTATCAATGGCAGATGCAAAAAGCCAAACACAAGGAAACGGAGGAGCAACCCACCATGTTTTGACAGTGTCAGGTGGTAGGAGCCAGGTCCAGGGAGTGCAGAGTTCCCAGGATATTCACCCTGCCCAGCATAGATCCCGTCATTGACAACAGCAATGAGACACTGACACTCACGCATCTCAGCAAAGCCATGGTTCAGTGTCTCCTCCATCCTTCTGATGCCTGATCTGAAATGGGTCTATCATTTATGTTAATTCTCAAACAAACCCAGGAGGTATTAACTCCCTGCAGCCCACCACGGGGCCCCAGCATGTACCCATTTCTGCTCTTGGATATGCCTGCTTGTCCTTGAAAGCCTGGCTGCTTTCCTTAACCTGCCTGCTACTTTGTCAAGGTGAACCCGAGACCTACCTCCAGCTTGCTATTTATCCCATCCATCACTTAGGGCCTCCCATTAGCCATGCATAGAGCTACTCCAGAGACACTGAAATTCCGAGGCATTTTACTCCGGAAGCCCACAGCCTAGCAGCAAGGACAGAAACACACGTTTCTATGTGGAAACCAAAGAATATGTAGAAGCTTGCCATTTATCAACCAGTCATCTCTTGTTTCGTTTACAATTTTTGGACTTGATTTTTTTTCTGTTTATGTGTGTGCACACACTGTGTTTTCAGAGGTTTTTGTAGGTGGTAAATCATTCTGGGAGGTTCAGGAGCCGTGTTACTTGAAGAGGTGCCTGAGGGGCTGATCTCTGTGCTGCAGCCAAAATTATGGTAGGTAAATAAATAACAAGCCCTACCAGATGTTAGAAACCAGGCTGGAAGGCATGACTATGAGATTTCACAGCCACCGGAGTTTCAAGATCTTATCTGATGTTGATGGCATTTTTCCATAATTTCCAAGGGGGATGTGGGGATACTTTATAGGAGGAATCTGGCTTTGCCGAAGCTTCCCAGGTCTAATTATCCAGCTTTGGCTGTGTTTAAAGGAGAGGACCCTGGGAAGGAAGGTAGGCATAGGGTGGATCATTCTTGAGGTTTGAATCGGATTCCTATAAGGGCTACCTGCTATTGCCGTAGCTGCACAAACATGCCTCTCACCTGAATGAATCAGAATTGGATATTTCGTTCCTAAAAGAATAAACCAGGAGCCAGCATTGTCTTGTATGCGATTTACCTGAGAAAATGCATTTTCTCCAAGGTGCCTTTCACTCTTTCCACGCTGTTCTCAGTCACCTTCCTCCTTCTCCCCTAATTCCCTTTCTCTTCACTCACCCTGTAGGTTTTATCTGGCCCTTTTTATCTTGGGTTATCCTCAAAATAGAAATGAACTGTCTTACCGGTAACACAGGAAGGTATTTCTTGGTGCAACTTCTGACCCTATGGGTACTGGGTTTCTTCCTCAAAGTTTCAGAATCAGATAAAGGGCTTTCCTCCCATCCAAGTACTAACCAGGCCCGACCCTGCTTAGCTTCCAAGATCAGACAAGATCGGGCGCGTTCAGGGTGGTATGGCCGTAGACAGAATCAGATAAAGGGCTTTCCTCATACTGAAAGCAGCATTAGACAGAGTATAGAATATTTTTCTGGGGGTATTTTCTAGCACTAAAGTCAGTGGCCCCTCCTGGGAGACTCAGGTTGCAAGTCTGAGTAATGAACACAGATTCCATGGAAGTCACGCCACTCGCACTGAGGACATTCCTGGCCCAACCTCCTAATGAGAAAATGCTCTTCCATCGGCAAATGACCAGACAACCAGGAGAGCTGGGAAATCTTAGGGAACTCAAAATTATTTGACTTTTTTTTTAAGGCTGCTCAAAATAACCTCAATGTTTCCTCCTCTAGTTCTTTGCAGTCATTGTTATTGATGATGCAAAGATGATTAACTTTATCTGTAAAGCATTAAAGGGATACTCATGGGGCAAAATCAGTTTATAGTACACTTCAGACACACACACCACAATCCCCAAGTGAAACCAGGAAATCCCCCACAGCTGTTCAAATAAAAGGTCAAACAAATAAAAGCTTCTCCCAGAGCCATAAGCACGAGTTCAGGACTCTTAAGACAAGTCCCCAGAATGCCTTTCTTCAGTCACCTTCAATTCTCTGGGAGTAGGAAGCGGCATCCAGGCTAAACCCCACTGCCTCTGGTAGCAGAGTCCCGTTAAATCCTGTCCGGGGGGATCCCTTCTGAGCCTCTTGTTTCTGCATCAGAGAGAAGTCATGGGAAATACTGACCCTTGGGGACAAGAAGAGGTTTCTTATAGGAAGCTTCGAGCTAAAATCCTTCACAGTTCTCAGGCTGTGGCTGACTGTGGGGCTGAACCTTGTGCTCAGAGCATGATGTAAATACCTGGGTGGCACTGCTGACAGATTCACCTGGAGTCCTTACAGCCACTCCTACCTGGAAGCGGAAGTGGAAGGAGCAAAGGAGCTCTTAGAATGCAGAAATGGTTCCCTGGAATTTAATTACTTGTTTTCAAATCTCCATCTGCTTCCTATGGCTATAGGGCTGTGTCTTTTCCCACCCAATACATACCTGCTCTGTCTCGGATATTGAAGAAGATTTTTCATTCAGATTAGGCCGCAGGTGGTTTAAAAGCATGGCCTCCAACGTTTCGGCTTTCCACCACAGGTGAGACCTCCCTCTCTTTGACTCTGGAAGGTCTGTGACAGCTCTGACCAATGGAGGGTGGTGGGAGTGATGCTCTGTGACCTCCAAGGATGGGTATAGAAGGCCATGCCTACTAGAACACTCACTCTTGGAACTCTGAGCCTCTAGATTATAAGTCAGCTGCCCCAGTGCCACCATGCTGGGAGGAAGCCCAAGCCACACCTCAAAGCCTCATGAGGACACTCTGCTGGAGGACCCTCAGCCTCAAATCTCACATCATCCCAGGCTGGGTGCCAGACATGTGAGTGAAGAAGCCTTGGATGACTCTAGCCCTAGCTGTCTGAGTCACTGTCAGACATTCTTGTCTTCCCAGCCATGGCCTCAGGCTTTGTGGAACAGAGATGAGCCATCCCTAGTGTACCATGTTTGAATTTGGGTCCCACAGAATCCATAAACATAATGAAATGCTTGTTGCTCTACGCCACCAGGTCTTGGGGTGGTTTGTTACACAGCACCAGCTAACCAGAGTGCAATCCAAGCTGCTTTCTCATCCCAGTTCTCACAGAGAACCCACAGATTTCTGAGTTCAACCAATAGCAGGCACCAGCACATGTCTTTTGTGTGCTAAGTACTGTGGTGGGATGGGTTGGTATAAAGAGACTGAAAGCCTTCGTAAAGACAAAGAGTTAGAGACAGCTGCCCACAGCCAAGTGCTCCTTGCTGCTACATAAACAAATGAGGGTTTTGTTTGAGGAGCAGACCATGCTGCTGGGGGCAGAGCTGGGATGAGGACAGGGCTCTTTTCACTACCTGGAGATCACACAGCATCAGGGACGCTAATTGCACCAGATTCTGGGAGTTGCAGTCCATGGGGGCAAATTCACCTGGAACAAAATGTGATGTGTATTTCCTGGAGTCTGACCGCTCTGCTTCTGGCAAGTGACACAAAGAGACTGAGTTCTCCCAAAATCTCTTCCAGAGATCATTCTAGTCAGAATTGAAATTACACTTCCCCTGCCCAGGTGGCAGAGACTAATCTCTGGGAATGGGGAGAGCACTTTAAAAGAGGCAGGAAAAAGCACCCTAGCAGGCGCCCCTGCCAACACATGCAATACGTGAAGATCATGTTTGTAAATCATGACACCGCAGCAGAGAATTCAGAGTCCTTCCCCATGTCCTCAGCTCTGCCCCGCTGTGTCTCCCCACACCAGCCTCCTTGGAGGCAAGCCCTGGGGACACCAAAGGCACAAGAAATCCAGACAACCAGACACTCACGCAGGAGTTAAAGACCAAATTCTGAGGGCTGAAGTCCTCTGGCCAACAATGACCTCACATTCTGGGGAATAAACTATTGACCAGATGCACAAAGAGAAGATTCATGTGGGACCAGGACAGGATTTCCATAGACAGACCCACTGCAGGACTTGGTTTCCCCCAGCCAGTTCCACTGCAGCAGATTGGAAAAGCAGGGCCGTACCTGCCTGGCAGGGGATGCTTTGGTTCCGCCCCATATTCAGCGTATCCCCAGTACAGTAATACCTCAGCACTGCACTTACTTGGAAGTCCCACTCAAATATGATCTCTCTCTGGAAAACTATCTGGCAAATGTCCTTTCTATCTGTTTTAAATTTAAAAGAAACAAATGTCTTAGAATGGTCAGAAAATGTAATTCCACACTCCCTTCTTATGGGCCTTTACTTCACAGCAAACCTGAAACATTTCAGTTCTACAACCAGCTTTGGCAGCTTCTATCTACAGAAAAGGAAACTGAGGTGGTCATTTGGGGAGAAGCTGGTGAAAAATCAAGCTGCTCATAAGTAAAAATGGCACTTTTCAGCAGTGAGTTCCTTGTGAGTAGGGATATGTCTTGTCCCCTTTATCAATACCATTATGCCTAGCACTGAATGGGGATTCTAATAAATGAAGGATAGAGTAAATGAAGAATAGCATAGCATAGCGTAACGTAGCATAGCGTAGCATAGAAGAATGGGTAAATGAATGAAGAGCAAAAGAGTGAATGAGTGCCAGAAGAGCAAATGAGTGAATGAATGGATAAGTGACTGAAAAGACTAACACATACATGTGTGTGTAAGCAAAGTGACGCTTGCTATCACCTTCTCTCCTCTGGGATCTGAGTTTCAAGCCCTGTTCTTTGTCTAGCATCACTTTAGAATTAATACTAAAACTAAGTTCAGCCATTTCTAATCACCCAGTCCACCTCCCTGCCCTGCACAATGTGATTATTTTCTGCTGAAAGCACCACCTTTTTAGATAATTTGCCAGGGGAAATCTTGGCACCTCTTTTCCCTGCTTCCTCCCCTGAACCACCACATCTGGTAAGATGTCCGCTCTTTTCATTATTCTTTCCAGTGTCTCCTGTTTGTGTCCCTTCCCTTTGTCCCATCCCTCACTGGACGTTAGCGCCAGTGTCCCGCACAGATCTGTGTAACTGAGATCCCTCCTTGCAGTCTCTCCCACTCTTGCTCTTTACCCGTGGAATAAAAGCCAAACTCCTTAGCCAGATATTCAATGTCCTTCTAAGTCCCGTGCCCACTTACCTTTCTGATCAACCTACCTGTCCTTATCCTGTCCTTGCAATTTGCCCGTTCCACCTATCTCACCTATAAAAGGCACTATTTATCCCTTCCGGTCTCTTGAAGCAAAACCCACACTTGAACATTCTGCTCAATCTCTGCCTCCCTTGTGGAATTTTTCAGGACAAATACACTGGAAGAGTTCAATCGTATAAAAAACCGACCCCAAAATATCTCCCCTCCAGGATGGCCCTGGCGCTCTCACCTGGCGGTCTTACACTGCTTCGTCTTTGAGCCCTTGGTCCTTTGGGTTTTCTGTGATGTACTGGCTGGTCCATCTTAGCTTAGGTCTTATCTTCCCTGGGATGCTGGCACCAACCATGGTCAAAGGTATCTTGTCTTTGGTAATTATCCTATGAAATGCCCCGATTCTGCCATTCCTCTGAGGTGCCCTTCATTATATCACTGACCACACTGCATAACCTATTTGTCTTCTCCAATGGACAGAAGCTTCTAGAATACAACAATTCTAACTTCTTCATCTCTTTATTGCCATAACTGCCACCGTATCTTACGCATAGCAGATGCTCAATAAATGTCTGCTGAACTGAGCAAATAACATTCGTGAAATAACCATAATGATAATTATAGTGATTATTTACTGTGTCCCTATTAGGTACAATGCTCTATAAAGAGTGTGCCCACTAACTCTCTCACAGCAGCTGTGTGTTATTATCTACATTCTACAGATGTGGAACTTGAGACTCTGATATTTAAAACCCTGCCCATATGGAGATGGAATTCAAATCTAGACTATTTATGTTTACAGTCCATACTTGCTCCTCTGCACATCCTTGTTTTCCTCATGTACAAAGAATTCCAACATTATTACACTGAAGCTTAGGTGTAGAAACCTGTATGTGCAGACAGCAGAGACACCTGCCAAGGTGATGGGATTTGAAGGAGACACACACAAAAGACTAAGAGCCATTGGCCATTGTCCTACAGACTTGGGCACATTTTTCTTTTCTTTTCTTTTTTTTTTTTTTGAGATGGAGTCTCACTCTGTCACCCAGGCAGAAGTGCAATGGTGCAATCTCAGCTTATTGCACCTGCACCTACCGGGTTCAAGCGATTCTCCTGCCTCAGCCTCTTGAGTAACTGGGATTACAGGCGTGTGCCACCAGGCCTAGCTAATTTTTCTATTTTTAGTAGAGATGAGTTTTCGCCATGTTGGTCAGGCTGGTCTCGAACTCCTGACCTTGTGATCTGCCTGCCTCAGCCTCTCAAAGTGCTGGGATCACAGGCGTGAGCCACCACGCCTGGCCAGACTCAGGCACTTTTAGCTGACAAAAGATTTACTTTCTGTACTTACCATACAGAAAGTAAAATTATTGTATTGGTTCGCCAACACATTGGCAACGATATCTTTGATGTCTATTTAACATTCACTGTCATCTGATGCTAAGAGGAGCAAAAGATAGACAATAAGGATATATTTCACCCCTTTTAACTTGAACCCTAGGATTAAACTTATATCCAGACAGATATCTATCAATTTATTAATCTACAGACATTCCTATCTTCAATTATAACATTAGTTTCTTTGTTGATACATTAATCTTTGGGGAAAATGTTCAGCTGGCTTCAATTATATCTATGTAACATATTTGAATATATGATCAATTTTCATTCACATATGTAAATTATACAGTCAATTTTCATTCACATATGTAAATTATACAGTCAATTTTCATTCACATATGTAAATATATTATCAGCGACTGCACAAGAAATAGTGTGAAAGTCAATAAATATGAAGAAAAAGGAACATAAAGTGTGAAGAAAAGCTTTTTAACAGCCAGTCTGATTTACTTTTTCAAACAAATGACTATGGGTTTTTCTCTTGGCCCAACAAGGGGGTGGTACCAAGCAAAGAAGCTGCAGGGTAAAACCACAGGGACTTGGGACCCTTGTGCCTGAGGTCTTAGGTTGTACCCACAGGAGACTGTCCTGCAGATGCCTTTGAAACAAGAGGAGATGTTCTCTTCTCAGGACAGTCTTGCCCAGTCTTGCCCTATCAGTCAGCCCTGGTACAGGCTGGCCTGCCACCTCCTCCGTTAGCTCCCGGTTGAGCACCAAGTGGGTCTGTGAATTGCACATGAATGACCCAACACAGGGGAGCATCTGGCCACCAGTGGTGAATGTTTACACTACTTGTAAAACCAGGACCTCTGGGCAGAATGCCTGATGTATCAATCTTTAAAATTATATTAATTGCAAAAAGAAAAAAGTAAACATCTTCAACAGAGAGAAAGGCGCCCCTACTATCCTGGGTTGCCTGCACAGAACTTGTGCCTGTGGCAACTTCTCTCAAAACTACATATTACTGTCTGTTTACAGCATGCTGTACATTCTGTTTAGTCAAGGCAATGGAATGCCGTGCTTGGAGGGCTGAGTGGGACGCTGTCTCTCACAGTACTTGGTGCTAACATGTTGATGCTGTTGTGTGATTAAGTCGACACAGACTTCTTAGAAGGAAAAAAATCTGTTATTATGGAACACGTCAAACACAGACAAAAGGAGAGAAAACGTGACAGTGAGCCTGTGTTTACCCCTTATCCAGTTTTAATGATGATTTCAATATTCTTCTGATCTTTCTTTGTTCTCTCTCTCACATAAACAGACACACACATACACTCTCATACGCTGTCTCCCTCTCTCTCTCTCTCTCACATATACCCAATTTTTTTCTGGACTATTTTAAAGTGCATTTTAAATATCATGTCATTTTGCTATAGTTTGGAAGTCCTAATTGATAGCATTTCTTTTTTTTAATATAATCACACCTAAAAAATTAACAAGGATTTCTCATCACTAGTTAATATCCACTTGATACTCACATTTCCTCAATTGCCTGGGAGCTAGATTTTTTTTATAGTTAGTATGTTAGAATCAGGATTTGAATGTAGCCCATGTTGCTTATATCTGTTATGTCTAATACAGAGACTTCTTAAAGTTGTTCTTTCCCTTTGACTTCTTTAGGTTCTTGTGTTAAAACCAAAGGGTCACGTGTGGTGGCACACACCTGTAGTCCCAGCTACTCAGGAGGCTGAGGCGGGAGAATCTCTTGAGCCCAGGAAGTCAAAGCTGCAGTGAGCCGAGATCACAGCACTTCGCTCAGCCTGGCAATAGAGAGAGATCCTGTCTCAAACAAACAAACAAACCCATCCTCCACCCTCAAAAAAACAAACAAACAAGCCCACAAAGGACAGATCTGCCTAGGGTTTATATTTTGCTGTGGGTTGATGATCCTTTAAACTGCTCAAAACTGAGCTCCATCTGTGTTCCCTTTGAAATGTTTGGGAAACTAAGCACAGTCTGAACAAAATTTTGAGAGCGCCTTGGTCTTCTGCTTTCCCTCACATTTTTGCTCTGTTTCCACGTTTCTACCAACTGCACGCATTTGTTCTTGGCTTCCAATCTTTGATATTTTCCCATTTTCCCATCCTTCATGCAATATCTCTTTATCCTGTCAAATCTCAGTGACTTCACACTCCAACCTCCAAAAGAGCTGGGCCCTGCCACGTAAGCCATCGTTCGGTCAGGTCAGGAGTGGTACACCCTGCCAGGAAACATTTCCTTCCCATCAGGCTTCTAGAATCTCTGCACTTCTTTGCCAAAGAGGGCAAGAAGCAGGGAGGCCATTTGAACCTAAAAATCTGCTGTTTGTTGACTGGAGAGATGGGAGCCAGGCAAGGTTTTCTGTCTTCTCTCCACATAGCAGTGGGCTCTGCCCACTGACACTGTCCCTTGGGAGCTGCCAGCTACTGGGTCAGCTCATGTTCCACCTTCATGTAGCTCAAAGTCCAGGTGGTTCAAGAGTGAAAACTTTGTATTCAAAGGAAGCAGGGACATTCTCTGCCAAAAAGCTTATTAATTTGTATATGAGGCTCTGCTGTGGCTAACACATCTCAGTGGGAAAATCCCTAACTGCACTGAATAGAAGAGAGAAGGATGCTGGACGCCGGCAGCAGGGGACAGCTGCTGAGTGGCGCCGCACATGAAGCAGAGTCTGCTGGGACCCACTTCTCTACTCCCCTGATGACTGGTTTCTCCTGGAGACAAAAGAACAAAGCGGATCACAGAAGAAGCAAAGGAGGTACCCTTGCAGCAACATGTCACCACCTGTCCAGATGGTACAGGTGATACAGACAAGAGACAGGAAACTACTGGGCAGAAGAGGGCTACAAGGCTTGTATGCTACAAGGCTACAGTAACCAAAATAGCATGGTACTGGTACCAAAACAGAAACACAAACCAATGGAACAGAACAGAGGCCACACATCTACAAACATCTGATCTTCGACAAACCTGACAAAAAAAGGCAATGGGGAAAGGATCCCCCATTTAATAAATGGTGCTGGAAAAACTGGCTAGCCATATGCAGAAAAGTGAAACTGAACCCCTTCCTTACACCTTATACAAAAATCAACTCAAGATGGATTAAAGTCTTAAGCATAAAACCTAAAACCATAAAAATCCTAGAGGAAAACCTAGGCAGTACCATTCAGGACATAGGTATAGGCAAGGACTTTATGACTAAAACACCAAAAGCAATGGCAACAAAAGCCAAAATTGACAAATGGGATCTAATTAAACTAAAGAGCTTCTGCACAGCAAAAGAAACTATCATCAGAGTGAACAGACAACCTACAGAATGGAAGAACATTTTTGCAATCTATCCATCTGACAAAGGGCTAATATCCAGAATCTACAAACAACTTAAACAAATTTACAAGAAAAAAACAAACAACCCCATTAAAAAGAGAGTGAAGGATATAACAGACACTTCTCAAAAGAAGACATTCATGAGGCCAACAAACGTGAAATAAAGCTCTTCATCACTGGTCATTAGGGAAATGCAAATCAAAACCACAATGAGATACCATCTCATGCCAGTTAGAATAGTGATCATTAAAAAGTCAGGAAACAACAGATGCTGGAGAGGATGTGGAGAAATAGGAATACTTTTACACTGTTGGTGAGAGTGTAAATTAGTTGAACCATTGTGCAAGACAGTGTGACTATTCTCAAATATCTAGAACCAGAAACACCACTCGACCCAGCAACCCCAATACTGGCATTCTACTCTAAAGACACATGCACACGTGTGTTTATTGCAGGATTGTTCACAATAGCAAAGAATCGGACCCAACTCAAATGCCCATCGATGATAGACTGGATAAAGAAAATGTGGCACATATACACCATGGAATACTATGCAGCCATTCAAAGCGATGAGTTCCTGTCCTTTGCAGGGACATGGATGAAGCTGGAAACCATCATTCTCAGCAAACTAACACAGGAACAGAAAACCAAAGGCTGCATGTTCTCACTTATAAGTGGGAGTTGAATAATGAGAACACAAGGACACAGGGAGGGAAACATCACGCACTGGGGCCTGCCAGCAGGGTGAGGGACTAGGGGAGGGATAGCATTAGGAGAAATACCTAACATGGATGATGGGTTGATGGGTGCAGCAAACCACCATGGCACGTGTATGCCTATGTAACAAACCTGCAAGTTCTGCACACGTATCCCAGAACTTAAAGTATTAAAAAAAATGTGTATAAAAATGGTCATCACTAAAACAGCACACCACCCAGATCCACCAGTCTGGTTTTGGATGTTTGGTGAGCAGAAGTAATCCCAGCTGCCTCTTCTCATTTGGTCCTTCATATGTGACTGAAATCACTTTCTCCTTATGTCTACCCACACCCTGAGCCTGTGCTCTTGCTCTTCTGCCTCGATTGCAAAGCCTTTGGCCTTTGTTTATGATATTCCATCCCGCTCCTCACTGGCTCATGACCTGTTGCTTCAAAGCACCTGTTCTAACAATTCCATCTCATCTGAATTCTGATTGCTGAAACCTGTTCTGTCTAGGTGACCAAGTAAATGTCTCCTTTCTGGGTTTGCTATTTCAAGTCAGCAGATACATATTGAATTGTCCACTATGTGCAGAGCTTCATGCTGAATGCTTTTGCCAGAGATACAAAGATGGGAAAGACTTAGACTCTGCCCTTACAGGGTGATCATCTGTACAATTTAAAACTATATTATATACTTGTGACAAATATAAGGAAAATATTAGCAGAATCTCCACTGGAGAGAGATCTACTTTGGTTGGGTGAATAATGTGATTAGCAAGATGTGGGTGGGGTGAGACCGTAAGCAGTGTGAGCAAGTAACAGTGAACAGAGGCTACCCTGCCAGTGACCTCCCATTAACTGCAGGGCTTTTTTTTTTAGAGAGAGAGAGAGATCTACACAAGTTTGTGGCTGGGGTTGAATTATAAGGACAAGGTAGTAGTATCAAGAGCAAGAAAGTACCTTGAGCCTGGTGCCTGGTGGCTGGCACCCAAAGGGCAACTTCAGGAGAAGGAGAAACAGCTGACTAGAGATTTTCATTATGTTGTTTGCTGTTGTGAGATACTACCTTTCTGTATCTCTCCATGAAATCATCAATACAATTATTTGCCTCCAAAAAAAAATTATCCTTTCAGAATCTAAACCATGTTCCTGTAGACAGTTTCCTGGATATTTCCATTTTATTAATGAAGAGGGCAGGGCACTGAGTTTTTAGCACTTACTGACTTCTATCTCGGAAAGAAAATCCAAATTTAGAACTTTCTGGAGTTTCTGAGAGTCATGTTTTCCCAAGCCATAAATGTTTTCTAAATCCTCTACTAGTTTCCTAATGCATTGAGCGGGTATCATAAATGCGATTCTACTTTAATCTGCGAGTGTTTTCCAAATGGCTGCTCATCGAGTCAATCAGGAGGTATGCCTGGGAAATGCCCACTCGGCAGTGGGGCTGGGAGAGCCGGGTCAGGGCTCTCTATCTCATTCTGGGGATTCTTCTAGAACAAAGATGCCTACGGCTGAAAATATGCTCCTTAGGTATCTTTGGCTGCAGTGGCAGCCAAGAGGTGCAGAACGCTGCCACACACCCTAAGGCTGGACAGTTGGGGGCCGAGAAGGAGACAGGGGAGGGGCTCTCAACTCTTGCTGGACAGCTGTGCCTCCGAATCACCTGAGAGCATCTAAGAAAGGGATGCCTGAGCCCACTGGTCCACACCTTGTAAGCTGGAGCTGAGGTGTGTCCCTGTGCATTTAGAAAGCACCCGAGGTGATTCTAATGCACAGATTTAGCTGCACTAGGGCCTGTGATGCTCCGTGGCACTCTCTGTAAAGGGATAAGGCAACATCCCAGCTTGCACCTCATCTCTGCCTGGGAAATCTTCGAAAGTGTGGTCCTCCTTCAGCAGCAGCACCACAACCACCAGGGAGCACCACCACCACCACCCAGGAACACCACCACCACCCAGGAGCACCACCACCACCCAGGAACACCACCACCACCACCTGGAACACCACCACCACCCAGGAGCACCACCACCACCACCAAGAAGCACCACCATCACCTGGGAGTACTGCCACCACCAGGGAGCACCACCACCAGGGAGCACCACCACAGCCCAGGAGCACCACCATCACCTGGGAGTACTGCCACCACCAGGGAGCACCACCACCAGGGAGCACCACCACAGCCCAGGAGCACCACCATCACCTGGGAGTACTGCCACCACCAGGAAGCACCACCACCACCACCCAGGAGTACCGCCACTACCTGGGAGCACCACCACAACCCAGGAGCTGGATGGAAATGCAGAATCTTCGGTTCCAGCGACATCCTTTCAAGCTGCTCAGGTGATTAAAGCTTGAGAAGCGCTGAACTATGCCATTTTAATGTTATTTTTGTACTGGGAATTTCTTTATTTGAAGCTTTCTAAAAATAAAGGACACTATTTGAAATATGATTGCCCGATTTAGCTATGTCGGTCAAGAAATGCCACTCCCAGAAAAAAAAGTAGCTTCCATCCACATTTCCTGTTGCCAAACTGATAAAATCCTGAAGTCATGGAAAGCTGTTTTCTCTAAAGTTAAGTTTGTCCCTTGGCCCTGATGATCCTGGAGACCTCTGAGTTATTGCAAGAAAAAAAAAAGAAAAAAGAAACCCCACCCTAATACCATCCCAAAAACCAAGAAGATATTTGTACATGGGAATGTTGAAAGCATTACCTCATCTTCTTTAAAATTTTATTTTCCCCTCATATCCAGATATAGCCCAGGAAATAATTTATTTTGAAGTTTTTCAAAAGTTTCCAATTAAAAAATCTTGGAAAGTAGTTGACCTATATTTACTGTAACCATATTTTCCAAATAAAATTCCAGACACATGGTCTGATAAGTATGTGTATACTTACCACACTGTTTAAAGTGCATTTCTTTTTTTCTTCTTAAAAAAGTAATCCATGTTCATTTTGGAGACTTTTAAAAGGTCAAAGACGAAGCTAAAGATATCTGCAGTCCCACCACCAAGAAATAACCATTATTAATATTTTCATTCATATTTCTTTTCAGTCTTTATCAGTAACAGAGGATATTTTTTATCCACTTAAGTATCACACTGTATATAATTTTGCATCCCAAACTTTCCAATAAAAGCTATATTACAAGGATTTTATCATATCATTAAAGATCCCTTGTAGAGCTTATTTTTAATGGCTGTATAATATTCTGTCTCTGCATACACGGCAGAAATAAAATATGTAATTATTTTTACCCACTACACATATCATTGAACATGTAGTTGCCATCATTTTTTTACTATTGTTAAAAATACTATGGCAAACATTGTTATACATTCATCTTTGTTCACAGCCTTGGAAATTTCCACAGTATGATCAAGAAGCAGAAATACTGCATAACAGGATAAAAACCTTTTAAATCTCTTGCTATACATCACCAACTTAAAAAAATAGAAATGTTGTGCCAATTTGTACTTCACACCTGCTTCTCAAGAAAATATTTTTGATCTGTACTGCACCAGAAAATTTGGAACGTTTAAAATATATATTTATAGATTGATTAGTACATGCCAGCCACTGTGCTAAATGCTTAATATAAATTGTGTCATTTACTCCTAACAAAACTGCCATGAGTAGGGATGAGGTGCTATTATGATTCCCGTTTTAAACACAAAACGTTAGGCAACAAGCCCAATATTGCACAGCCATAAAACTGAAAGGTAATCACAAAATGGATTCAGTGTAGGTCTTATTTTTTCTGACTCCAATAGTCATGCTCTGCTCCTTCGACTCTGGATGCTTCTGCAACAGGGGTCCCAGCTCAGAGTCTGCCACAAGGGTCAGGAACCCTCATGAGAGAGCCTGTGCTGACCATCATGCCCTAGGACAGACAGCTGATAGGACAGACAGACAGTTGACAGGACAGACAGTTGACCCTGGGGGCAAGAGCTCTGCACAAAGACCTAGAGGCACCTCTGGTTAATGACATGCTCACAGTGATGTTGGCAAGCTTTGGAAATGGCAAAGAAAAACGATGCCCTGGGGAGCCAGAAAGACCACTGTGGTCACTTGTGAACGTGTGAGACCCTGCGAGCCTTCTGTATGGAGGCATGGGCCTGCATGGAAGGAGCGGGAGGTAGTGGGGCTTCAGAAATTGGACTTGTGTGCACAGAGGCTGTTGACAATCCCTTTGAAGCCAAACCCACCGTGGCCTAGGGAAAGGAGACTTTCATCTTTCCTTTTTAAATAAATTGATGTGGGACGACTCAGGGCCACCCCCCACCTCCTAATTCCACACATTTTGTAGGCTGCTCATGGCCTCAGGCATGAATGGGGCTTGAAACCCAGCCCAAGCAGCATTTGCCAAGCAGGGCATCTGCAGAGCTGTCTCCACCTCCCATTGGGCTTTCTGCCGCTTACTCTCCCCCTCCCCACTGCCCTGCAGCTCCAGCCACACCAGACCCCTTGCTGCTCCTCCAACAATGAGGCTCACCCTGGATGCAGAGCCATTGTTTTGGCTGTTCGCTCTGCCTCGAAAGCTTGTCCCGTCTCTCTGGTCAAGTCCTTGTCCAATGCCTCCTTCTCTAGATCACCCTGTGAACAATTACAATCCCAATCCTCCCACCCACTATCCCTTACGGGAACAGTGATTTGTGTTTATTAATCTGTTCCAAGTACCTAGAACATTCCTGGCAAATAGCAGCTCTCAATAAATGTGTTGCATTGAGCAAAATTACTAACTGGGTGATCAGTGGCTTTAGTTTTACAATGGAAGAACTAAAGCCTGAGAGACAAAGTGACTGGCCAAGATCGCATATAGATTTTCTTTCCCCTAAGTGCCTTAACTTCCACAACTAGCCTTGAAGTCCTTCAGTTCAGCCCAAACAAAACTCTCCCGCAGTGATGTTAATCCCAGATAGGTACAGGTCTGGTAAAGCAATTGGCAAAAGGTAGGAATGACAAGCATAACTCCTGGAGTAAGTTTTAGACACATATTCAATGCAAAAGAAATGAAACAATCTCTTCTGAGCAGCAGGCAGATTCATATATCTTTTTTTTCCTACCCTCCCAATACCCACTGTCCAAAAACAACAAAGCCACCAGAAGGCCAAGTCCCCAGAAACCACACAATTTAATAGCTCAGATCCATCTCTAAGCCATCCCCTCCTCTCTGTACAAGGCCCCACACTGGCAGAGATCATTCCAAGCAATGAGACAAAGTGAGCCGCCCCAGGGGCTGTTTGAAACCACAGCTTGTTAAGAATACCCAATATAGTAAACACCTCTCTGAAATATTTCCCTCCCCCTTCACCAAGCATTTGCAGAGAACAAGCAGACAACACATAATTCTGGAGGAGATTAATTTTTTCCATGATCTTTGCTCTCTTTTAATAAGCAATTTGTTATGTATGTTAGCTTACAATAAAATCAAATCCTGGCAATGATTATCAAAATCTAGAACTCCAAGTGTAAAAGCTATCTCTCAGTAAGCAGTATCTGGGATTTCAAACACAAGGTCCATAGATCCTCAAGGGATCCTTGCATGGAATTCAGTGGTCTGTGGACCACTGATTTGTGTATAAACTGTGTACAAACTTTTGTGGCTTTATGAATACCCATGCAATTTTCAAAATTCAAAATTAGGTGCCACATTTTAATACTGTATTAAAATTTTTGATACAAAAACCTAATTTAGAACATCTAAAATGTTCTCTTTTGGGGGGTGCCATTATCAAAACACAATACCTAGCTAAATAAACATTTAGTTTGATTAACCACAAACAGGGCATAATAAATTAATTTTCCAATTACTACTTCAGGCTGTTGACAAAATTGAAAGTTTGGTCTTTAACCATTTCTCTCTCTCTCTCTTTCTCTTTCTCTCTCTGTCAGTTAGCCTTGTGCAAAACACTATTTTACAAAGCGGGTATTTTCAACCAGTCTTTGCAGATACGAAACCTGAGACCCAGAGAGGTAGTAACTTACTGGGGTCCTCAGCTGGTAAATAGAGGGACCAAGATCCTAAAACCAGCCTATTGGGTCCTGAAGCCTGTGTCTATTAGGTGAGGCAAACCACTATCTGTTGAAATTTATAGTTTGTTTCTTGAAATCAAGAATTTCAGTCCAAGATTTTCCGTTAGTGGTGGGATGGTTAAACAAGTGTATTTCACACCAGCAATTATATTCATGAAATATTTTTAAATATTGGTGGTTCTGACATGGTAAAATACATCATAATTATTTTCTCTGATTTTAGCTCTGAACAATCGATTAATGGCAGCCTAAAATGTGGCTGTAACTCAGTTTAGAACTTTCCAAGAATCCTCCCATTGGAGCCAGATGAAGCAGTCTAATGTAGCAAATGAGAACTTCTGAGTCCAGAACCGGTCAAGCTCCACTCTGCCAACAGCCTTGCCAAGAGAACTGGGGGAGGAGGGGGAGTCATGGAACCGCCTGCCACCTCTGTCCCAAAATAGAGCCACACACCCACCTCCCCGCAGGGTGGGGTGGGGCCACAAGAGTTAGCTCTCCTCGGTGGCCAATGACATTTAAAGAAAATACTTGACTGCACCTGTGAAGATGTCAGCATGTGGAGATTCCATGGGAGAAAATAATTTGGGAAGGGAGGGAGACATTATTCATATCTTTAAAACAGATCGTGTTCAAAATGAGAGAACCACACGCTTCCTCCACACCACGGGGGTGGTTTGGGTGCCTGACTTTGGAGTGCACTGTGGGTCTTTGTGGGGCCTGTGGTAGTAACTCATGATTCATCAACTACAAGTTACCATCACAGTTTCCAAGTCATTGGGAAGTATTTCATCCCTCAAGCAGCGATTTTCTGCATCAGCGAGAGAATCAAAAAGAAGTGGGAACATCAGGCTCGACATGAAAACCCGAGAGTGCCCGACACAGACAGGCTCCAGAGAAGTGGCCCCTTGCACATATTGGAAAACAAAGCCCAGTCTACCTTCGCCAGCCAGTTTCCAGCATCGCTTCCAAAAATCAGTCTCGTATATTTTCCGGCAGATCCACTTTTAAGTGATGGGATGCTGGCATACTCCAGTCAAGCATCAGCTTCGGTTCTCATGACGGAGTCACTAACATCACTCACGACCAGAGCAGCAGGGCGCTCTCTCAACCTCCTTTAACTGTGCCATTGTGGGGGACGGCCTCCTGTGAGTGCAGGCATGGGCTGGCTTCCCTTAGTTGGGGGGGAAGGAGACGTTATTCATATCCCCGCCACAGGGCACTGGATTCTTCATGCTCATGTAGAAATACAGACATTTGCATGTGGATATAACTCTTACCCAGGTTGATTTACTCTAGAGAAATGTTTCAACGTCACCATCAAAAGGCTAACCAATAGTTCTCAATGGAAAGATACTGCCCCCTAGAGAGTATTTTGGAAATGTGTAGGGGCTTTATTTTACTTTTTTATTTTATTTTATTTTTTATTATTATTTTTTTTTAGACGGAGTCTCACTCTTGTCGCCCAGGCTGGAGTGCAGTGGCTCGATCTTGGCCCACTGCAACCTCCGCCTCCTGGGTTCAAGCTACTCTCCTGCCTCAGCTTCCTGAGTAGGTGAGATTACAGGCGCCCGCCACCATGCCCAGCTAATTTTTGTACTTTTAGTAGAGACGGGGTTTCACCATGAGGCTAGTCTCGTTATTGATAGTCACGACGATGGGGTGAGACAGCATTTAGTGGGCGAGACCTGGAGTACCAGAGAGGTCCCACAATGCAGAAGACGATCTCGTGCAACTTTTCAGTGTCCCACCAGACAGTTACACAGGTGACAAACTTGTTCAGAATTTTCTGACCCTGGAACCTAATTCCACCTTTACATGTAATTACAAAGTATTTACAGTTAGGGTTGAGAATCACTCTTCTAGTACATAATTAGGGGTTCTAGGAATGTCAGGTGTCAGCCAGGAAAGAGTACAAGCTCTGAAATTAAATCATCAGACTGAATTTGGGCTCTACTATTTACCCCTCTGTGTCTCAGTTTCCTCCCCTATCAAATGGGGCTCACAATAGCACCTGCTTCATAAGATGTGAGAATTAAATTAATGCATATTAAGCCCTTAAAACAGTGCCCATAGTTTCTCGCCTTGTAACAACTAAAGAAATATTAGAAAAATATTCAGTGTAATCCCATTTCTCTGAAAGAGCATTCAAATGTCACATGTTAGTAACAGCTCTAAGATGAGAATGCTCTGATTTAACACTGCTGTTTTGCTTCAAGGTGGCAAACAACAATCATTCACGCTTTTACATCTTCTAGTAGAGTTCTCGATTTAGTAAAAATCAGACTTAGGTCAAGCTTGACATCACTAAACTTGGCCTCACTGCAAGGCCAGGCTAGAGCTGGAGTCAACCCCAGAGAGAGGCTGGAAGAAGAAAGTATCCCACACTCATTTTAAAGCAAATACAAAGATTCTCAAGTGCATTTCTACATCTTTCAGTATTTTTTAGCATCTTTCAAACACTTAGTATGAGCAAAAATCTTTAATCTTTATGTTACCAGAGGGGTTTAAAAACGGTAAGATACTGCAGAAATCTGAGGACTCAGGGACTTCAGGATGACTTTGAGAAGAGATTTCTGCAGAGCTCAGATGCTTGTTACACAAAGGAAATCTGTTTAAGCGGCGTCCAGCTAGCTCCATGCGTGCACAGACACTTGAGCATTATTTTCCTGGCACTCAGCAATTCATTCCCCAGACTTGAGAACATCATCTAAATCTTAATTGATGCCGTAGCTACACTTGACTGGGAGAGGAAGACGAGTCCAGGCTCCTTCTGTGTTTAAATCACATATTATAATTGGATCTGTAATTCTCATTCCCTTCAGTTTTTCTAATTTAAGTCACAATAATATATAGATATAATATATAGGTTACTGTAAATTAAATTAAATATATAATATGTGTGTGCATTTATCTAGAAAGACAGAGACAGTGTGTACTATTTTATAATCTGAGAGCTCTGCATCCTCTAAGACCTGAGGAGGGTCATCCCAGCTTTCTGCCAGGAAGGGAAACCGCACTGCCCAACAAAATAGAAAGGTGACATGTTCACCCAGCCCTTCAGCACCTCATTCATTTTGGCGGGATGCTGTAGCTGCCATTTTTTTTTTTTTTTTTTTTTTTTTTATGATTGACTTCCCCCTATACTCAGTTACTTCTAGAATGGAAGTCAGCAAAGTAGTAAATATTTTAGGCTTTGTAGACTGTCTCTGGGTTTTTTTTTTTTTTAGACAGAGTCTCACTCTGTTGCCCAGGCTAGAGTGCAGTGGTGTGATCTCAGCTCACTGCAACCTCTGCCTCCCCGGTTCAAGCAATTCGCCTGTCTCCACCTCCTGAGTGGCTGGGATTACAGGTACACACCACCACACCCTGCTATGTTTTGTATTTGTAGTAGAGAAGAAGTTTCATCTTGTTGGCCAGGCTGGTCTTGAACTCCTGACCACAAGTGATGTGCCCACCTTGGCTTCCCAAAGTGCTGGGAGTACAGGCATGAGCCACTGCAGCTGGCTTCTTCTTCTTTTCTTTTTTTTTTTTTTTTCAACTATTAACTTAAAAAAAAATCATTTTGGCTGGATGCGGTGGTTCACGCCTGTACTCCCAGCACTTTGGGAGGCCAGGAATCTCATGTCTTTCTACACCTGTGCCTTGAACAGAAAGAATCTGCAGAGAAAGAAACTAGGAATCAGGGAGTCATGCCCCAAAACATTCTGTACCATCTTCAGATTCTTTTATGTTGATGAAGCAATGCTATATAGTTCCCAGGTTTTCCTCTTGAAAAGATTCAGAAGGCTGTGAGGCATTTAAGAGCAATGACTATATTTTGTTTACCTTTCTGTCTGGCTTGGAATCTAAAGTAATACCTAGCATAATATAGATATTTAGTAAAGAAAGGGAGGAAAGAAGGAGAGAAAGAAGGAAGGAAGGAGGGAGGGAGGGATGGAGGGAGAGAGGGAGGAGGGAAGGAGGGAAGGAAGGAAGGAAAAAGGAAAGAAGGAAGGAGGGAGGGAGGGAGGGAAGGAGGAGGGAAGGGAGGGAGGGAGGAAGGGAGAGAGGGAGGGAGGGAAGGAGGAAGGATGTGTGTCTTCTGTGGTATAATATAAATGCTGTTATAAGAATTTTCTATGACTATTCAATTTTTCAAAACACAGAGAAAAATCAGATTATTTATAGCACTGTCACTTTAAAGCAGCAGATGCATTTATCTATGCCTCTATTTACCCATAGTTGAGAAGAAAATCCAGGAGTGAACTATAGCAATAAAGGGTTTGGGGGGTAATTGTAGTATTTTAATATGGTTTCTAAAACGTGTGCTACATGACTTAGGAAGGAATATCTAAGGGCCGGACTGCACCAACATGGTTGCTATTGCGTTATTACTAAAATAGCCGAGACAGACTCTCTGTGCAGTCACTCTGAGTGAGTTATTTTGAGTGAGTTGCTATGGTGGTATGATCTGTATGTATGACTAAACATATAAAAAAAAGCCAGAGGGTCCAGAAATGAAGTGTCAGCTATGAAGATGCTAGTGTTAAACGCCTACCCCAAAAGCAATGACAGATACTTTGAAAACACTTTGGGGGAATAAAGCCTCTTACGGAACACGGGCTTTGAAGTAGGACTGTGTTGTTATTATTGAGTTATTTTCCAATACTTTTCAAGAATCTGTCACAGGTTTGAGGCAAGTCTTTAATATCATCGCCCAGGCAGGGGCTCCATAGCTCAGGATTTAGAGCACTGGTCCTGTAATACTACCCTACACAAGTGAATTTGGGTAAAAGGGAAAACAGAAGGAACTTTAACAGGCAAGTATGGAAGCTGAAATCCCGTAGTAGCCCTAGCGCCAAATAAAAGTAAAACAGGCCTCAGTCATCACTTCTAGGCATTGAGAGAAGAAGTGCAATTTTTGATTCTTGAGTTTTGGAGTCTGCGAGAGTAAGTAAATAGCTCTCTGTGTCTGTCTGGTGTCCAGGACCGGCTCTCTCTGACACCATCCTCATTAGCATGCTAGGTGAGCACGACAACTCTGCTGGTCAGGTATCACTAGAGCTTCAACTTCACAGAGGTGGTATCTCATCTACAGCATTTTCCAAACACCAATTCGCAGTGCAGTGTGGGGCAAGCTACATAAAAATTTCCTGGGAAGCTTGTAACATTGTTTTAAAGCTAAAAATCAGAGATTCTGATTCTGGTCTGGAACTCAGAAATGTCTACTTTTTAAAAGTTTCCCTAGTGATTTTCATGGGGAAATAAAGTTTTAAAACAACTGGCATAGACTTTCCACTTTGGAATTTAATTAGGTTGTTTTTTAAAAATTTTACTTATTGCTGTGTTAGAGCTACTCATCTAGATGTAAGGGCTGTATGACCCCGCCCCTATCAACAGCACTTCAAATACTGACCAAGTGAATGAATGAATGAATGAATAAAGTTGCATCTGGAGTCAGAGGACCAAAAGGAAGACTGTCTTCTTCATGGTATGGTCTCCACATTACTTGGAAAAGAATTATAAATCCCTCTTTTTAAGGAAAGAAAGAAAGAGAAAGGCAGCAAGGCAGGAAAGCAGGAAGGAAGAAAGGAAGGAAGGAAAGGGAGAGTGGCAGGAAGGAAAAAAGGAGAGAGGGAGGAATTACATAAAAATTTGCATAAAATCATCTTCGTTCTTGGGAGCTGAGCCATAAATCTCTGAAGAGATCAGTAGGGCCTGGGAGCTGTGAGTACAATGGTAGTTGCTAGCTCTGGCATACTATTGAGTGAGCTGAACATTTGAACTATGAGGGGATCCTTCCCCCACAAAATGTCCCCAGTGAAGAGCTTGCGCACCCCAACTGTGCATCAGCCCCACTGACAAGCTTTCCTGTCCCCCATCCGTGGTCCATGTGGCTCAACTGGGACTCCTCTCCTGGCAGTCACCATAGTCCCCCCTTAAAAGCTTGAAGGTAGCTCAGAGATTCCACCCATCATGGTGAAAACCCTGTGTCTTGCTCAGGAATATTCTTCCTGGTAAGCTGTAAGAAAGAAACAAAAATTAATATTTAGGTCCACATGCTCTTTCCTTCCATCCACCCCTAACCTGAGTCACCTTTGGCCTTGACTTGCAGTGGGTGGGGCCGATGGCCCTGCTGCAAGCAGCCCTGTTCCCAGAGTGTGGCCTTACCCAGCCTCTCCCCGTAAGTACCAGTGCCCCATGCTCTGTGTGTTATACAGAAGTCTGTCCCTGCTACCTGGTCACAGCATACTGGATCAGGAGTTAGTACCTGGGAAGAAGGTAGCTCATCTGTCTTATACTTGGGCAACCAATCACCACTGAGGCAGCTTGCACCCAACTTTCTCCCCAAATGCTGGTTCTAAACTGACCTTTCAGCAAGTAGACCTGAAAGAGGGAGATTTCTCTAAGTTTTGCCTCAGAGATAGAAAGAGATGAGGGAAGAGAATGGGAGGGAAGAGGAATGGAAGAACTTCCACAACAGAAGGGCTGGGCCCTGATAAATAAGTGACTTTTCCTTTGGAACCATGTACATTGCTGAGGCAGTCCCCCTGCCTCCATCCACACTGACA
Organism: Alouatta palliata; assembly: GCA_004027835.1. Lineage (NCBI taxonomy): Eukaryota > Metazoa > Chordata > Mammalia > Primates > Atelidae > Alouatta > Alouatta palliata. The sequence goes on from PVKV010003405.1 coordinate 110,241, forward strand.
GTGTTTGTAAAGCTGGACGCCCATGTATACTGTGTTAGTCCATTCTTGCATTGCTATAAAGAACTATCTGAGACTGGGTAATTTACAAAGAAAAGAGGTTTCGCTGGCTCACAGTTCCACAGGCTGTACAGGAAGCATGGCTGGAGAGGCTTCAGGAAACTTGCAATCATGGCAGAAGGTTAAAGAGAAGCAGGCATGTCTTACATGGCCAGAGCAGGAGAAAAAAGGTTGTGGGAGGTGCCACCTACTTTTAAACAACCAGATCTCATAAGAATTTACTCGCTATACAGTACCAAGGAAGGATGGTGCTAAACCATTCATGAGAACTCCTCCCCATGATCCAATCACTTTCCACCAGGCTGCACCTCCAACGTTGGGGATTACAACTGAGCAGAGATTTGGGTGGGGACACAGATTCAAACCATATAATTTAGCCCCTGGCATCTCCCAAATCTCATGTCCTTCTTGCATTTCAAAATACAATCAGGCCTTCCCAGCAGTCCTCCAAAGCCTTAACTCATTTCAACAATAACTCAAAAGTCCATAGTCCAAAGTCTCATCTGAGACTAGACTAGTCCCTTCCACCTATGAGCCTGTGAAATAAAAAACAGTTAGTTACTTCCAAGATACAATGGGGTACAGGCATTGGATAAATACTCCTACTCCAAAAGAGATAAATGGGCCAAAAGAAAGGGACTACAGGCCCCACACAAGTCTGAAATCCAGCAGGGTAGCCATTAAATCTTACAGCTCCAAAATAATCTCCTTTGAATCCATGTCTCACATCCAGGATGCACTAGTACAAGCAGTGGGCTCCCAAAGCCTTGAGCAGATCCCTGTGGATGCTCTCAAGGACTGGCGTTGAATACCTGCAGCTTTTACAGGTGCCAAGTGCAAGCTGCTGGTGGATCTACCATTTTGGGGTCTGGAGGACAGTGGCCCTCTTCTCACAGCTCCACTAGACAGTGCCCCAGTAGGGACTCCATGTGGGGGCTCCAACCCCACATTTCCCCTCTGCACTACTATAGGAGCAGTTCTCCATAAGGGCTCTGCCCCTGTAGCACACTTTTGCCTGGACATTCATGTATTTGCCTACATCCTCCAAAATCCAGGTGGAGGCTCCCAAGCCCCCACATTTGCACTTTGTGTACCCACAGGCTTAACACTACCTGGAAACTGTGAAGGCTTATGGTTTGTACCCTCTGAAGCAGCGACCTCAGCTGCACCTGGGCCTTCCTGAGCCATGGCTGGAGCTGGAGCAGCCAGGATGTGGGGACCAGTGTTCTGAGGCAGTGCAGGGCAGCAGGGCCCTGGGTCTGGCCCAGGAAACCATTCTTCCCTCCTAGGCTTCCAGACCTGTGATGAGAGAGGCTGCCTTGGAGATCTCTGAAATGCCTTTAAGGCCTTTTTCCCATTGTCATGGCTATAAGCATTTGCCTTCCTTTTAGTTATGCAAATTTCTGCAGACTTCAAATTTCTCCCCTGAAAATGGGTTTTTCTTTTCTATCACATGGTCAGACTGCAAATTTTCCAAACTTTTATGCTCTGCTTCTTTTTTAAATATAAGTTCCAGGTCCAAGTCATTTCTTTCCTCATGAATATAAGCTAGACTTTTAGAAGCAGCCAGGCAACATCTTGAATGCTTTGCTGCTTAGAAATTTCTTTTGCCAGACACCCTAAATCATCACTCTCAAGGTCAAATTTCCACAGATCCTTAGAGCAAGGGCATAATGCTACCAGTCTCTTTGCCAAAACATAGCAAGAGTGACCTTTACTCCAGTTCCCAATAAGTTCCTCATCTCCATCTGAGACCTCCTCAGCCTGGACTTCACTGTCCATATCACTATCCACATTTTGGTCACAACCATTCAACAAATCTCTAGGAAGTTTCAAACTTTCCTTCATCTTTCTGTCTTCTTCTGATTTTCACATTTCTGTCTTCTTCTTCCACATTTTGGTCACAACCGTTCAACAAATCTCTAGAAAGTTTCAAACTTTCCTTCATCTTTCTGTCTTCTTCTTCAAACTGTTCCAACCTCTGCCCATTACCCATTTCCAAAGCTGCTTCCACATTTTCAGGTATCTTTATAGCAATGCCCCACCCCTTGGTACCAATTTTCTGTATTAGTCCATTCTTACATTGCTATAAAGAACTACCTGAGACTGGGTAATTTATAAAGAAAAGAGGCTTACCTGGCTCACAGTTCCACAGGCTGAACGGAAAGCATGGCTAGAGAGGCCTCAGGAAACTTATAATCATTGTGGAAGACAAAAGGGAAGTAGGCACATCTTACATGGCTGGAGCAGGAGGAAGAGAGAGTGAGGGAAGGTGCCACACACTTTTAAACAACTAGATCTCATGAGAATTAACTCACCATACAGTACCAGGGAGGATGGTGCTAAACCATTCATGAGAGCTCTGCCCCCATGATCCAATCTTCTTCCATCAGGCCCCACCTCCAACACTGGGGATTACAATTGAACATGAGATTTATGTGGGGACACAGATCCAAATCATCTTATATACTTTATGCACATGGCTATTTGTTGGCTTGCTTTAGTTCGTTTGAACTGAAGAGGTAGTTTTTATGCCAGGATCAATTCTGTGCAGAATAGAGATTGTGTGAGAGGAACCTGAGCCCCCATGGCAATTCATAGGAAGCTCAGGAGGGCTGGGAGATTCCAAAACCATGAGGGTTGAGGATTTCAATCACTTCTACCAATATCTACAGGAAGAGCAAGGCCACAACTGCCATCTGTATTTGTATACACATATTCATGTACTCACCCAAGTCTAGCAAACAAGATTGGGAGGAATTTCTGGATACAGCAAGATTGGCTGAAAATATTCATGCAGAAAGTAAATTTTATAGGAGAGGATAAACATCGCTACTTAAGGAGTAGGAGTATTTCAAGATGGTGAGTTATATCTATAAAGGCTCAGAGTCTGAAAGAGGCATGTTGGGTGAGGGCTAGTGACTAAGGCACAGCAGATGTGACCAGCATTACCACTGAAGGAGGATTCTCCTTACCATTTTAAGCAACAGGCACCTATCATTTGTCAAGCACCCCCATTCTCCCAGGAAGTGTTTCCAACCACCCCACCTGCATCTCCAGGGTTTCCACGGACAACTGTTTCCCATGGCCCGCCCCTCTCCTGGTGCTGCAGTGGTTGGATGTGGAGTTCATGGTTCCCATGGTGCAGATGCAGAGGCCCTGGCTTGCTGAGCACAGGAGAATGTTGCATTGGGAGCAGGAAGGAGGAAGAGAGATTTTTTTTTTTTTTTTTTGGTGGCTTCTAGGTTTCTGGGTTCCAATTAGTCCCGAGATCCAGCCACTTTCCCATCCTTAGGTTTTAGATATCCCACTTTCCTAAGTTAGCCATTACTTGCAACCAAGGAGTTCTATCAAGAACAGTCCACATGAGGCCCTGGAGAAGGAAGAGGAAAGAGGCCAGGGGCAACAGGAAGCCTGACCAGGAAGGTTGTATGAATGGTCCAGGCTTGAGGAGACTCAAATCTTAGCCATAGCTGTGACAATGGGCATCAGCAGAACCAAATGGTGTTGGAGAGGACCAAACTGTAGGAAGCGATGGTTGAGTAGAGAGTTTCCCAGCATTTGGAGTGCCCGTTGCAGTTACATTTCCTTGTGATACGTTGTTGGCTGCAGTGCTTTTATAACAGTGATCTACAGTGTAACAGCCCAGTAGCTCCTGGGATAGGACCCAACAAGGAAACATGTCAGCCAAGGGCATTAATTGAGACCCAGGAGGTCTATAACTTTACCCAAAGAAGAGAGCTTATCCAGCCTTTCCAAAAGGGAAATTGAGCAATTCAGCTATCAGTTCACCAGTAAGTCCTATTCTCTCCAAATGCAAATGCAGCTGCAACCCTCCATGAGAAGTACTGGGGGCAGCTCGCTGGTGGCCCTGGGCTTGAGCTGATCCATCTGGCACCCAGGGAAAGCTGATCAACTGGGAGCTAAGTCCTGGAGGAGTGCCATGACAATAGGAGCTAAGAATATGTCCAAGTCAGAGAAACATCACAGCTCCTTAGACAACAGCCTATGTTTTCTTTTTTCTTTCTTTTTTTTTTTGAGACGGAGTTTAGCTCTTGTTACCCAGGCTGGAGTGCAATGGCGCGATCTCAGCTCACCGCAACCTCCGCCTCCTGGGTTCAAGCAATTCTCCTGCCTCAGCCTCCCAAGTAGCTGGGACTACAGGCACGTGCCACCATGCCCAGCTAATTTTTATATTTTTAGTAGAGACGGGGTTTCACCATGGTCTCGATCTCTTGACCTCGTGATCCACCCGCCTTGGCCTCCCAAAGTGCTGGGATTACAGGCGTGAGCCACCGCGCCCGGCCAGCCTATGTTTTCTAACCACCTATACAAATATTTGTGGCTCCTTCCTATGTGATCTAGGCTGATGATAAGCTTTTGGGAAATTTATAAAGTAGTGATCTAGACAAAACTTTTCCTGCACAGATCTTTCCTTTCACTAAGATCCCTGACATTAGTTATTAAAAATGTAAGGAGTCTCTTGGAATAATGATTCTCTCAGAGCCTTTCTTTAGATTAAGGAAAAGTTTATTCAGAACCTTATCCTTCCTTATATTATGACATATAGTTTAATCATCCATCATTAATTCCAGTACCTCCAAAGAAAATGTCAGTGGCTAAAAATGAAAAAGAATTCAATCTGCAAAAGAAGTAACTAAGTTAGTTCTTTGGCCTCCCAGCAATTAATTTCAAAGTATAGATATCGAAGTTCCTGCATTGTCAGGATGAGCAGCTTTGTTATGCTGCAGTAACAAAAGACCCCCCAAAACTGAGTGGCTTACACAAAGGTTCTTTCCTCATTTGTGCTCCACATCTAACACAGATCATCAAGGAGCTTCACTCACCATTGTCACTCAGTGACCTAGGCCAACAGAGCATCTCCAATTGGTTGGAGTGCCAGAGAAAAAGAGAAGTGTGGCTACTCATACGGTCTCTTCCTACTTCCACCCAGAAATTACGCATGTCAATTCCACTCAGGTTGCATGGTCAAAGTAAATCACAAGGCCACACCTCACTCCAGTGGGAAATGGAGTGAAATCCCACCATGTGCCTGAGAATGAGTGAGAACCAGTAATCCTTGTTGAAAAGCACTAATAGCTATCACAGTATCTATCTTTGGAGACATCTAAACACTGAACCATGAGGTCCTAGCTATAGATGAAAAGTGAGTTTAGCGAAGAGCCTTGGATCATTGGGAAGATTTCATAGAAAAGCTGGATCAATTAAAAAGTCAGGAAACAACAGATGCTTGAGGAGATGTGGAGAAATAGGAACACTTACACTGTTGGTGGGAGTGTAAATTAGTTCAACCATTGTGGAAGACAGTGTGGTGATTCCTCAAAAATCTAGAACCAGAAATACCATTTGACCTAGCAATCCCATTACTGGGTATATACCCAAAGGATTATAAATCATTCGATTACAAAGACACATGCAGACATATGTTTATTGTGGCACTGTTCACAATAGCAAAGACTTGGAACCAACCCAAATGTCCATAAGTGATAGACTGGATAAAGAAAATGTGGCACATATACACTACACTGTGGAATATTATGCAGCCATAAAAAAGGATGAATTCATGTCCTTCACAGGGACATGGATGAAGCTGGAAACCATCATTCTCAGCAAACTAATACAGGAACAGAAAAACCAAACACCACATGTTCTCACTCATAAATGGGAGTTGAACAATGAGAACACATGGACATAGGGAGGAGAACATCACACGCCAGGGCCTATTGGAGGGGAGGGGGGCTAGGGAAGGGATAGCAGGGGGCTGGGCAGCTGGGGGAGGGATAGCATTAGGAGAAATACCTAATGTAGACGGCAGCTTGATGGGTGCAGGAAACCACCATGGCACGTGTATACCTATGTAACAAACCTCCACATTCTGCACATGTATCCCAGAACTTAAAGTATAATTTTGAAAAAAGAAAAAAGAAAAGCTGGATCAATGCGGGCCTTCACGAGTTACAAAATGGGGATGGCTGGGACAAAGATTCGGAGATGGACCTAAACGTGGCGTTGCAGAAGATAATGAAGAAACTGGCCTGGTGTGTTCAAGCAACCAGGACTCTCAGCCCCTAGACATCTACTGAGTATCCCTGGGTACACAGTAATGTAAATAATATGATTTAATCTGACTCACAGAACACTAGAAAAAGATTTCACTTGCTTCTCTGCGTAATGAAAGTGGGGAAGATGACTTTCAACATACATGAAACTCCAAACACGTTCCAACCTCCTCCCAGTCTGCTCCACCACAGTAACGTATTATAAACTGTTATGACCCACAGTAGTTAAAACATTTATCAGGAGAACATATATCATCTCCATTTAGGCCTTGCAACGAATAATGCAGTTTGCAGTTAGACAATCCAGGACTAACACCTCTAGAATGGCTAGAATCCCCGGGATTCCCTTTGGTAAGGGAATAGATTTAGGTGCCATGATTATTTCTAAGACTTTTACCAAAACCCAGCATATACTCATCAAATAAATTAAAGCAGCAAATAGAAGACAGACAAAGAATTCCATCTATAACTCTCTCACTATACCCTAATCATAACAGGAAGCTACAGACAGAAAATGCGGAAAACCACCAGAAGCCTCTACTTTTAGACAAGAAACAGCAAACTGTTGAAGAAGCTCTCATAAATCATTAAGGCTTTAACCTGAAGGAAAATATACAGTACAGAGGCAAAGCAGGATTTGAGATTAGAAAGTACTTTGCCTCTTGAATGCTTAGTGTAGTTCATCCAAATTCTGTGTGAATTTCTACATTTTGATCTTCCCAGTTTAGCATACAAAGTCCAGGTTTAATAGAATAAACAGAATAATAGAAAATAGCCAGGTGCGGCCACTCACACCTGTAATCCCAACACTTTGGGAGGTGGAGGCAGGCAGATCACCTGAGGTCAGGAGTTCGAGACCAGACTGGCCAACATGGCAAAACCCTGTCTCTACTGAAAAAACAAAAATCGGTCAGACATGGTGGCACATGGCTGTAATCCCAGATATCTGGGAGGCAGGAGAATTGCTTGAACCTGGGAGGCAGAGGTTGCAGTGAGCTGAGATCAGTCCACTGCACTGCAAGCTGGGTGACAAGAGTGAGACTCTGTCTCTCAAAAAAAAAAAAAAAAAAAAAAAAAAGAAAAGAAAAGAAAGAAAGGAAACAAGAAAATAAGTTTAGATAGATAAATAAGATGGGCCAGATTACGGCAATTCCCCAGCATCTGACAAAATAGTAGACTGTAGATGAGAGGCAATAAAGAGCCAAGATAGATTTGTGGGTAGAAGAATAATGTAATGAAAGCCCTGGTTTGGGAAGATTAATTTGAAAGCAACATGCAATTGGAAGGGCAAGACCTGGAGTTAGAGAAGCCTCATAGAAAGATGTCAGATTTATCTGTAAATGAGTAATGGCCAGAGACCACAAATCAGAGACGCCTTTGTAAAGAAATCTCGGTAAAATAACAGATTTAGAGAATAAAAGCAAGAGAGAGATTACTCAAGGCTTTCCAACCTGAGAAACTGGAAAGGTAGAACCATCAACAGAAATGATGACTGTTATGGACTGAATGTTTGTGCTTCCCCAAAATGTATATGTTCACATCCTAATTCCGTATGTGATGGTATTAGGAACTGGGGCCTTTGGGAGGTAATTAGGTCTGAGAGTGGGGCCCTCAGGAACAGGATTAGCGTCCTTATCAAAGAGTCTCCAGAGAGTGTCCTTCCCTTTTTTCTGCCATGTGAGGACACAAGGAGACATCGGCAGCCTGCAACCTGGAAGAGCCCTGTCACCAGGACCCAGCCATGCTGGCACCTGATCTGGGAGTTCCAGCCTCCAGAACTATGAGAAACAAATGTTTGTTTTTTAAACCACCCAGTTTATGGTGCTTTGTTACAGACACCTGAACTAAGACAGGTACTAAGTAAAGAGAGTAATCCAGGTAGGAGAATGCCTACGGTCAAGTCTCAGATTTACATCTTCAGTTGTCCTGAGATCTATGGGAGTGTATATGTTGCTAATCCAGGGCAGCATATGACGTTGAATAAAGGTATTAACCATTGACCAACAGCATATTTCTCTAATTTTCTAGTACTGATATATTAACATAAGAGCAGAGAGTGAGCATTTCAATCTAGAAGAAAGACAGACCAGGTAAGCCGAGTACTTGGGCAACTGTCAAATTCAGTGCAGTCATCATGTGTAGCAGAAACTCATAGGTGACCCCTTCAACTAGTGTTATCTTAATAACTATTCAAGACTCAATTCAGCATTAGATCTTCCATGAAACACCCTCTGACCCAAACCTTAGCTAAGTACTTTGTGCTTCCACGGCACGCTATACTTAATTCTCTTATGATTTTCCCATTGTATTGTTTTTATTTGTTTACTGGTCTAAAGTAGATGGTAGTTCTTAGTAATCAAAGAGTTTGTTTTATCATCTTTATATCCGTAATGGGAGTAAACACACATAGTAAATATGTAATATAAATGAATGAATGATTGAATGAATGAAGTGATTATGATGAACTAACTTGTAACACACCAGTCCCACAAATTATGGCTAGAAAGCTGAATAAGACATGATACTATGAAAACTACAAGAAAAAGCATCTAGTTAAAGGAATTGGGGAGCTACCAAGGCAGCCAGGACCTAGGGCACTAAAATCCTAAAGAGAGAGAGAGAAAAAACAAAAACAAAAAAAACCACACTGATGAGGCTGACAGTCTGCACCACTTTTCCCTTGAATAATTTGCTACTTCATAAGCAATGTTGGCCAAATGTCTGAAAAACCAAGAGGAGAGGGAATGAGAAGGTAAGCAGACTTATAGCTGTCTCACAAACCTGTAAAGCCAAAAATTAGAATCCAGGGTTGCCAAGGTGTGTAGCAATCATGGTTGAGCAGTCAGGTTCCCAGAGAGAAGGGATGTACAGAGAAGTAAGCCTGATATTTGCCAAGTGCTTTCCGAAATCTTTTACAGATTTGTAATCAGCACCCAAGAGACCGAAAATTATGCACATCCTTCAGTGATCTTACGGAGATAAAAGTCAAGCCCTACCCAGCTGTTCCACTGGGACACCTAACCTGATAAACTCTGGAATATGGGTGAACTGCAAATACACTAAGCCTCATGAAGACTGAAGTCAGCTTCTAATCAGTTCAATCCAGACTGGAACAAATTTTAAATAATTTTATATAAATCATGTGAAGTCACATGGCTTTAGGTGACCTGTCCCTACTATAACTTGTTGTCAAATGCAAAAATAACATCTCTCTGAAGGCAGATAACATTACCCAGGACCTCTGTGATTTTTTATAAATAATCATGGCATTTGATCAAAAATCATGATCCTAGAAAGAAAGATCAAATGACTAGAAATTAAGAGAAAAAAGAAATTACAGAAAGATACTCACAGGCAACCCAAATATTGAAGTTATCAGATATGGAATTTAGGATAACTCTGATTGGTATGTTAAGAAAATAGGTGACAAGATGAAAAATTTAACTAGAGAAGTGAAATCTATTTTTTAGAAATAGAAATTTTATAACTGAAATTAAATACTTATGGCTTTAATGGCAAATTAGACGCAAGAGAAGAGAGGATTTGTGGACTGGAAGATAGTTCAGCAGAAAATATCCTGATAAAAAGAATGGAAAAATACAGAAAATGGCACAGAGTAATTAGGACATGGTGAAAAGAGTTAACATACAATAAGATTGGAGTCCTAAAAGGGAAAGATTTAAAAAAAAAATGAGGTCACAGCAACATCTGAAGATTTAGTGGCAAATAACTTTCCAAAATTAATGAAAAAAACTTCAATCTCATATTCAAGAAACCAAATAATAACCAAGTAGGATAAATTTGAAATGTCACACCAAATGTCACACCATGCAAAACTTTTGAAAACCAAATTAACCAGTTGCCAAGCTGACAAATTTCATTCTTACAGTAGGCTTCTAACAAGCGAAGTTGAAAGCAATTTTCTGAAAATGAACCTTCTTAGTTTTACCCCACCAAACTATGACTAAAATTTTTTCAAATTTGCTCCTAAAAAAAATCTCAAAATTTCTTGTTACATCACAGCATATGTTTTTAACACGTGGATCACATCCAGCTTCACTCATTACTCATGCTCAATCTTTTCCATTCATACCTCTGCAAGAACATAAAGTTTACAAAATATTCAGCAGAGCACACAGTTGCTAAGTGAGCATAATTTAAACAAGAGAACAAAAACTTAGGCTTTGAACATTTCCCAAGATTGACCCAACAAAGTGAGATATATATACCTGCAAGACAAGATGAAATGGCTGAAAGAAAGTTAAAAGTTGGTCTCAGAATATGTGTATGTTATACATACAATGAAACAGATACATACAATAAAAGTTGTGTGTATTATATACATACAGTAATAATTTTTTGAGACAGGGTCTTGTTATATTGCCCAGACTGGACTCTTAACTCCTGGGCTCAAGCGATCCTCTGCTTCAGCCTCCCCTCTAGCTGGGACTATAGGCTCATGCCTCTGCCCAACTTACGGTAATACTTTTTAAAACAATAATAACACTAATTTAGTTCCAGGAACATTAGCTCTAGAATTTAGGAAAAATGCAGATTTTAAAATAATTTTATATAAATCATGTGAAGTCACATGGCCTTAAAGGAAATGCAAAAAATTGTTTCCATTCTAAACTAATCTAATGAATTATTAACCCATCATTAGCTCTCATAAAGCAATTAATCATAAGAGCTGAATTTTTGCTTCTCTAAGGCATCTATATTTTAGATTTTGTTAAAAGAGGATTGATCCTGTTCCTCTCCGATTTCATTATAGCTCTTCACTTTTATTCCTTTCAATCAAAAATGAGAAACATAAATAAACTTGAGAGCTGACACAATATTACAGGTTTTCAAAACAGCTGGGCTAATCCCCTCATCAGGTCAGATCAGTTATTTGAAGAGCACCATGACTACAGAGAAGGCTGCTATGAAGGTGTGTGCACATACACGATTTTAAGTAATGTGACAGCTTGGTCACAAAATGTGTTTTTCTTGAGAGGATGAATAGAAATTAATGTTCTTATCTACTCCAAAGAATGGACCAGTTTGTACATGTGGTTGCCAAGTAAATCTTAAAACTCTTTCAATTTTAGAGACAAATAGAATGTTATAACTTAACCCTTTCCTTTTTTAACTCCAAAAGAGAACATTCAGAGAGTACCAATGCTATTTCATGTTTTTGATACAATTTATCACGGTTCATAACAGCATGTCTTTTTTCCAGAAAAAGAATTACTTTACCTACCCCTGTGAAAAGGAAATTATGATGAATACCCTGAATACTTTCTTGAGAAAATCAATTACACTTACGGAATGTGAGAACCAAAATAGAGTGACAGAGAATGGAATGGGGCTTCAGGGCATGGGGACAGCAGAGGGCCCACTACCCTTTAGACTGTAATGCTGAGAGAATGTTCATCCCTAATCATGATCCTAACCCATCCAAGGGCATTTCGTGAACTCCCTCAGGAGGATCAGCCTCCAACTAAGTAGCTGGGTTTGCATCTCACAGAACATGGAGTCCCTGTGCTCAAGGACTCTACAGACCAGCAGAGAGAAAAGCCACAGAACATTAAATGTGAGACACAGAGACATTTCCACCCGCCCCTCGACTCCCCACCATGGTCAGGCACAGGCCTCTATGTGTGTCAGCCTCCTGTTGCAGGTCCATCTTCCTGAAGCCAGCTCTGCCTCTGACTTGCCACGTAATTGACTATAAAGTAACAAAACAAAAAAAGTACAGCACTTGTACACCCAAACGCATCCAAACTGTCCAGTTGAGATGCTTCATGAAGCTGTGTACTTAGGACAAGACTGGTGTCCCTAAAAGAGTCCAGTCATGGTGATGGCCGTGATGATTGCCTCAATGCTTACCATGACACACTGACACTTGCCCGTGTGGGGTGGGCTCACTGGAAAGGGAGGAAGCCCAGAGGGGTCAGTTCTGAGGCTACAGGAGAGGTGGGAATAGTGGAACAGAGTAGGGGCAGCCTGTGCCCTGGGTGCCCAGGGCATGGGGAGCACAGGCTTACCGTCTCCTGCTTTGCCTCCTTGGTTCTTTCCCATCTTGTTAAAGACTGGCAGGATTTATTTTTCCCTCTAACTTTCACAGGCAATCTTCTGCTCCGCTGTTTTTCGTTTCTTTCTTTCTTTCTCTCTCTCTCTCTCTCTCTCAAAGCCTCTTTTTTTCAGGTAGTTCTAAAGCTTTGTGAAAAGGTGCCTAAGTGCAGGCTTTTTTTTTTTTTTTTTTGGCATTATGCTAGATGCTATCTGGCTGGTCACATTCAGTTCTGGAAATGCGTTCTTAATTGTTTAAATTTTTAAAAATTTGATTTGTTTCTCTCTTCCATTCCATCTTTCCTCTTTCTGAAATGTCTACAGTTTGGATCTTCTGATGTGATCCTCTATTTATTTCTCTTTTCCCCCCACTCACTTTTCCTCTCCTTGCCCTTCCATTTTTCTTTCCGGATATGTGTCAATTTCACCAGCTAATTTTTTTGGTTTTGGCTGTCACATATTGGGATGTGTAAATTCCTTTTCTTGTTATGTTTGATTCTTTTCCATAGCATCCTGTGTTTATTCCCTATAGTCAGTATCTTCTCTTATCTCTCTGAAGTCATACATTACATTTATTTTCTTAATATTATTTTGTACCTATGTTGTCTGTGTCCTGCGTTGTTTTTTCTTTCTGTTTGAATCTCTGTTACTCAGTTAAAGCCTTTATATAGACGCGTGGTTCGTCTTGGCTGTCTGTTCATATTGACAAATAAGACACTAAGAAGAGCATTGGAACCACTGTAACAGCAGAGTTTATAACCAGGCACAGTGGTACACACCTATGGTTCCGCTACTCAGGAAGCTGAGGCAGGAAAATTCCTTGAGTCCAGCAGTTTGAGGCTGCAGTGCACTATGATAGCACCTGTGAATATCCGCTGCACTCCAGCCTGGACAACATAGCAAGAATCCAGCTTGAAAAAAAAAAAAAAAAAAAAAAAAGCAAGGTTTATAGACATGGCTTTACTATAGGATGATTTTCAATAAAGCCATAAATGGCAGTATTTAAAATATTTCATCTTGGGCCAGTTTTCTGAAAGAGGACTTCTGATCTCATAATTGAGGTTGTAAGCTCAACTATCAGTCTTGGGAGTTGAGGTGTGGTTGGGGATTCTACAATTTGGGATGTTGATTTCCATTTTATCCCTGTTTTTCAGTATTAATTCCACATCCACACCCCTCAACTACACTTGATGTCCCCAAATCCAGAGTTTATTCAGTTCAAAATGCCCAAAATAAACCTCTCACCTTGTCTCAGAATAAGAAATACGTGATTGTCTCCTTACATGAGGTGGAAGAAACAATCTGAAGCCTTATTTCTCCTTAAAAACTTGCCTTCAACAGTTCTGTTTTCAACCCACAAGCATCCTGACACAATGCTCTAATTCCTGAGTTTTTCCAGAATTCTATGACAAGAAAATTTCTCTTTCCACCCCATCTCCCATCCCTCTTAACCTTCCATCTAGAGCTCAGGTGGCAGTCATTTCTGAGATGTAGGCCATTTATTTTTCTTCATTTTTCTTTCCATTTTCAAAGTACTGACTTCTAGCTGCAGAAATCTTCCCTCTTTTTAATTATTGTGGGTTTATGATGTGCTATTCCTTCACTATCATTTTAATGGGACTTCAGAGGGGAGAAAAGATAAACACCGTGTTCATACCTGGTTAACTGGAACTCTGTTCTTGCTTATTTTTAATATGTGTCATGTTAGGTGACTTAATTACATCTTGAACAAAGTGAAAAGAGACGGAGAGAGAACAGGTGATAAGGGACAAAGAAGATGTAAAACAGGAGGGAAAGGGAGGACAGGGGAAAAAGAAAAATTGACACAGAAATGCACGCAGGCATGGCCCAGGTCGGCACTGGCATTGACGGAAGACCACAGTGGTGAGCACAACCAGCATGGTGAGTGGAAACGCACGCAGGCATGGCCCAGGCCGCCATTGGCATTTACAGAAGACCACAGTGGTGAGCACAACCAGCACGGTGAGTGCAGCTGGCCACATCTCACTCGCTGCTTTCATGCTTAAAATCAATAGGACTTTTCATCCTAGATTGTTGGGTTAGAAATCTAATTCTCAGTGTTAACATTCTATAGTTAGTTCCAACATGGAATACTTTTGAGTTAAAAGGGTTTGACCCCAGGACAGTCTAAGATCTGCCCTAGAAGGAAGTAGGCACAAGATGAACCACATACTATTTCTGGGTTGTGTGGGAGAAAACTTACAACCCTGAAAACTTTTCAAGTCTTACTCTGTGACATTTACAGAGAAGTGACAAGAATGCTTGCTAGAACAGTCTTTCTTTCTCCATCTACTTTTGTGTATAACCAGCGTAGAATTAGAGTTTACTACTGGTCCCGAAGAACGTGACACTGGAGGTGAACTTACTCTGTGGGCTCAATCAGGATGAGTTACCCAGGGAAACAGTATTGGAAGAGAGTAAGAGACAGGGAGCGCTGCATCCACAAGACTGAGAAGACCTATCCCTCTACACAGGTAGATCCTGCTAAAATTGACTTTATGCTATTTTTAAAATATGGCTGAAGGGAAATCTCTAAAAACAAAATGTTGTTTTTAAAAAGTCTTTGAGCTGAAATCAGAACAGGAAATCATGAGCTTTAAACGAAGGCATCAGGCGTACAAATCTCTGGAGTAACATCCCCAGCTGAGGTGCTCAGGATTCCCACATATGAAGTACAAAAAAAATCTGAGCTCAACAATCAAAGATCAAATTCACAAAGAAAAAGTTACCATGAGTATGAGTTTAAAGAAACAAAAACAACATGTAAGAACTCCACCATACGAGATCTTCAGATATTAAAATCATCAGATAGATAAACTCTGTAGAAAAATATTTGAAGCCATGAAATATAGAATTATAAAAATTAAAAAATCAGCAAAAGACTATTTTAAACGATAACAGATATTTTAGGAATGAAAAAATACATTTGTTGTAAATAAGACATTGTTAGTGTCCTCACAAAAATTACCAGGAAAGCTTGTGTCAACAAAGCTGAGTTTACTCATACTCTTTCCAGGCAAGGAAAAATAAGGTCTCAAAAACAGCTTGAGAAATGAAACCAGAGGGGAATTCTTATAGCACTGGGCCTGTGCTTAAGGTTAGAACTCAGGTGACTTGGGGGTGGGTTTTCAAAAGGAGATAACAAATAAATATTGGGTGCAACAGTCAAGAGGCAGTGGCTTTTAGGCGTTCAGGAGCATAGACAAGGGTCTTCCCAGCAAGTTGCTTCGTGGAGCATCATGTTGTCTTATTATTCCAGAGCAGGCTATGGCAGTGGAGCTACTTTGAAATTCCCACTTCTTAGTTAGCTCAGTTCTTTTTTCTTAAACTCCTAATGGATTATTCAGAAGACTGGACCAAGCTAAAATCAGAATTCATTAATTTAAAGATAAGTTTTAAGAAAATCTAGCCAGAATGCAATAAACAGAGTCAAGGACAGAAAATAAGAAAGGATGGAAGTGAGGTAGGAAGACTTGGCAGACGTCTAACTAGAATCCAAGGTGAGAAGACGGAATCCATGACCGGGCATGGTGGCTCACTCCTATAACCCCAGCATTTTGGGAGGCTGAGGAAAGAGGATCCCTTGAGCCCAGGAGTTCAAGACCAGCATGGGAAACATAGCAAGACCTCATCTCTGCAAAAAATTTAAAAATTAGCCAAGTGTGGTAGTGCATACCTGTAGTCCCAGCTACTCAGGAGGCTGAGATGGGAGGATCATTTGAGCCCAAAAGGTGGAGATTGGAGTGAGTCAAGATCATACTACTGCACTCCAGCCTTGGCGACAGAGTGAGACCCTGTCTCAAAAAAAAAAAAGAGAGAGAGACAGGAAATACAAATGAGGCAAAATCTGAAGATATGACTGAATTTTCCAGAATTGATAAAGGACACAAATCCTAAGATGTAGGAGGCACAATTAACATAGCAAGAGAAATAATAAAAAATCAACAAAACCAGAGACTAATTTTTTAAAAGAATAATAAAATAGACAAACTTCATAGGTGACGAATATGTTAATTAGATTGATTAAATCATTTCAGAGTCTACTCAGATATTATAATATTACATTATACCCCATAAATAATAATTATACTTTTTCAATTAATAAAAACAAATTTCTGAAAAGGAAAGAATGCACAAATAAGCAATTTAGGAACAAAAATGGAAATAAAGCTTTAGATTCAAGACAGCATTAAAAGATAATAAGATACTTTTAAAAACTACTCCACACCAGAAATAGGAACGCTTTTACACTGTTGGTGGGAGTGTACATTAGTTCAACCATTGTGGAAGACAGTGTGGTGATTCCTCAAGGATCTAGAACTAGAAATACCATCTAACCAAGCAATCCCATTACTGGGTATATACTCAAAAGATTATAAATCATTCTATTATAAAGACACATGCACATGTATATTTATTTCAGCACTATTCACAATAGTAAAGACTTGGAACCAACTCAAATGCCCATCACTGATAGACTGGATAAAGAAAATGTGGCACAAATACACCACGGAATACTATACAGTCATAAAAAAGGATGAGTTCATGTCCTTTGCAGGAACATGGATGAAGCTGGACGCCATCATTCTCAGCAAACTAAGACAAGCACAGAAAACCAAACACTGCATGTTCTCACTCATAAGAGGGAGTTAAACAATGAGAACACATGGATGCAAGGAGGGGAACATCACACACCCGGCCTGTCAGGGGCTGGGGTCCTAGGGGAGGGATAGCATTAAGAGAAATACCTAATGTAGATGACGGGTTGATGGGTGCACAAGCCACCATGGCACGTGTATACCTATGTAACAAACTTGCACATTCTACCCATGTATCCCAGAACTTAAAGTATAAAAGAAAAAGAAAAATTGTGTGTAATGGTCATCACTAAAACAGCATACCACCCAGATCCACCAGTCTGGTTTTCGATGTTTGGTGAGCAGAAAATCAAACACTTTGTGTTCTCACTCATAAGTGGGTGTTGAACAATGAGAACACAAGGACACACGGAGGGGAACATCACACACCGGGGCCTGTCAGGGGGTTGGGGGGCTAGGGTAGGGATAGCAGGTAATAGGGGGGAATGGGGGAGGGATATCATTAGGAGAAATACCTAATGTAGATGACAGTGGTGATAGATGCAGCAAACCACCATGGCACGTGTATACCTACGTAACAAACCTGCACGTTCTGCATATGTACCCCAGAACTTAAAGTATAATAATAATAATATTAAACTGTAAAAAAATACTCCTACCAATACATTTGAAAACTTAGACAAAATTGACAAATTTCTAGAGAAACAAAACTTTTCAAAGCTGACTTGAGAGTAAGTGGAAGATCCATAGTCCTGTACCCATTATAAAAATGGAATTTCCAGGTTAAAAAAAAAATCTAACCCCCAACAAGATAACAGATCCAGAGAATTTATATCCATATTCTGCCAAGTCAAGGAATAAATCATTCCCATGTTTGCTATTTCAAAGAAAGGAAACAGTGCTAATATTTCTCAATGTATTCTACAAACACAGGATGTCTTGATGCCAAAACCAGATTAGGACAGGGTAAGAAAGACAAAGGCCAGTCTTGCTCATTGTGTAGATGTAAAAATCCTGAACAAAAAATAAGCAAATGAAATCCAACAACGTGTAAGTAAGATTAAGACATCATGAGTTTTTCTCAGGAAATGAAGATGTGACTCAACACTAAAAACTCTGCAACTGACCACATTAAAAGATCAATGGTAAGAGAAAGGAGAGAGGAGGGAGAGAGAGAGATCACCCAAATAAATGCAGAAACATTGCTGATAAAAATGTAACACTGATTTAAAATAGACATTCAAGAAAACGAGAAATAGAACGAAACTTCTCTCTTGGATGTCAACCCCAAACCTATAGCAAACATAATTCTGAACAATGAAACATTCGAAACAGTCCCTTTAAAATCATATACAAGACAAGATGGCCACTATCATCACTTTAATGAATATATATTGGAGATCCTCACCAGTAAGAGAAGAAAAAGTGATGCCAGGTATGTAAGCATTGGGAGTTACTTACTTCCACTGTACACCACATACTGTAAGAGTGATGCCAGGGCGTAAGCATTGGAGTTATTTACTTCCACTGTGCACCAAATACTGTGGACTCTTGCCTAGTCATAGTCATGAGTCTAGTCACTCACACATTAGACTCTTGCCCCGTCTTCAAACATACCACATACTATCATAGCTCCACTCTTTCATGTATTCTGCTTCCCCTGGCTGGGATGCCTTTCTTCTGTTCCTTCAAGGTCTAACCTAAATGTCAGCCCATCTGTGAATCTTACTCCAGCAAGGCAGAATAAACCAGTTTCTTGTTAAAAATCTTCACAAAGATGGTGGTGTAGGAGAGGCCTGGGATTCTTCCCAGTAGACTGGTGGGCTTGGAGTTCTCTCACGGTCACCATCACCACTTCCACCTTCACTGTTTGCTCTGGCCAAAATTGCCTCATCTCTGAAACTTTAAGTCTCTCCTACAGAAATGAGCTATGTATTGTTCTAATATGTAATATGCCCTTCAACACAATGTCAGTTGGACATCTGGGGCAGAGGACGTATGGAGGTGCCCAGGCAATGTGACATGGAGTGCAAGTCCCAGGATTGGATCAGTGTGATCCCTGCTGAGAGTCGAGCAGGTGTTCCTCCCCCAGATTGCTACACCAGCCACAGGGCTCAGGCTAGGGGACAAGATTGCACCAAATGCTGGCATTAAAAGCTTCCCTTCATCTCCCCTTTTCCTGAAGCTTATCATTACACACATGTTGAAGTCTATAAGAAAGATAAATTTTGATGCATTGAGATGGAGACAAACAGATCTCCCCGGAGGCGATTTACGACACAGGCAACTTGAACGTGTCTCATAGTCGAGAGAGTTTTCATTCTCACTTCTCTTCTGTTCCCACTTCTAAACAGTGCTTTAGAAGTCACTCTTCCAAAATCCTATAAAATCTTCTAAAGTCATGTAAAACTCCTGAATGAAAAATAAGCAAATGAAACCCAACAATGTAAGATTAAGATGTAAGATTAATATAACAAAGTAATGTAATGTCATGTAAGATTAATGTAACAAAGTAAGATTAAGACATCATGGATTTTTCTCAGGAAATGAAGGTGTGACTCAACACTAAAAACTCTGTAATTGACCACATTAAAAGATCAATGGTAAGAGAAAGCAGAGAGGAGGGAGAGAGAGAGGTCATCTAAATAAATGCAGAAACACTGTTGATAACAATGTAACACTGATTTAAAATAAACATTCAAGAAAACAAGAAATAGAACAGAACTTCTTTCTTGGATGTCTACCCCAAACTATAGCAAACATAATTCTGAACAATGAAACATTCGAAGCATTGTTTCTGACATCGCAGTTCTGCTATGTGCATCATTTCCACCTTCAGGTTGCCCTCTCTGTTTTGTCAGTACTTAGCATAGACGTTTGAAGCTTATAAAGCTCAAGAGCATGCTTGTGACGAGAAGAAAAGAAGGCAGGAGGCAGGAGTGAAAACTGCGTGTTACCTGTCTGAGTTATTCTTTGAGCTGGCACACTTCCAGATCTTGTCTTGCCCCTTGGAAACACTTGCACGTTCATTCCATGAGCACAAGAAATACTAGAAATCCCAGGAGTCTCCATGTTGTTACTCACATGAAAAGCTAATAGTTCTGACAGCCACGTGTGAAACAAGGGCCTGGGCACGACCAGAGATTGATTTCTTCTGAAAAAGTTTACCTCTGAAAATTGGTCAGCTGGGTGGATAAGGAAAAAGGGAGCAGATTCAATCGTGAGTTTGCATTTCATTTTCCTGTGACAGAGCCCTGAGAATTAATGCTGGATCTTCACATCGAAGAGCTGACACCTTCAGGGAAAGCGTTCACCTGTAGCCAAAAGACATCCTGCCCAGGAATCCCGCAGTCAGCTTTCTACACTGTCTTGGGGTCTCCATCTTCCAGTTCTGGGAGAAGGAATGAGAAGATATCATTTATCCAAAATAATTTGTGGGACACAATTTTTTTTTCCATCTAGCCATCAACAAATATCATTGATAACCTACTTGTAACTGGCATTGTCCTGGACATCATTAAAAAGTTCAAAGAAGGGCGTGGCCCTTCCCTTAGCAGGCTCAAGGACTGGGAGAGTTGACTGATGTATCCATCAAGGTTCAATCAGGAAAACACCATGTTTTAGGGATAGTGGGTTTAACTAGAATTAAACCTCACATAAATGTGGAAGAAGCTAAGGAAGCGAAGACTTGGAAGGCAAAGTTGGAGGATCTACAAAGAGTCACCAACTAGACCTCTTCATGCACTGGCACGGTAGAAAATCCGAGCTCGCAGGGAAATCTGAGAAGACAAGGGCAGGCAGCCTCCCCCTGAGACCGCAAAGCGGGGCTTGTGGAGAGGGCTCAGGGAAGCTGTGCCTCAGTCACGTCCACCGCTGTGGGTCCCCAGTCTCGTGCTGGGCTTGGAACTGCCATTGGTCAGCAGGCCAGCAGTTTGGAAGGAAGGAAGGAGAGCTAGCATACCTGGGAGCCTCGGGCAGCTCTGCGTCTGTCACCAGACATGGCCACGATGAACTTTTGAGAGTAATGGTCACCACTTCGGCCTTGCCTTCCAAATTTCATGTAGATGTCTGTTAGCCAACTCTAACCCAGGGAAGGGGATTCAAGGAACCATGCAGCTCCCCAGCATGACCAAGTCCACCCAGAACAATCTCACCCTTTGACCCAGAAAAATCTTAAACAGCTGGCAACAGAGAACAGTAACCGAGTGAAGAGCAAGGCTCGGAGAACACAGGAGAGAAGGCAGACAGGGTTCATGGAGGCTTCACGAAGGAGATGCAGCTTTGGGCCTCAGAGAAAGAATATGATTTAGGTCTACGGGGAGGGGAGAGGACATGCAAATATCTCCTGCTTAAACACGGCTTCTTACTTTACTTCGGTTTTGGTAGAAGTGTCTAAACATTTCACCAGACACTAACAGGAACCAGGAGACCCTGAATCTGGGACAGAGACAAATGAAGAGCCTTCACCTCCTAGGCTTTGACTCTCTGGAAAGACTGACCCCACCTCCTGCTGCTCAGACGCATGGACTCACCCCAAGTGGAGCAACAGGTTTGTCCCCTAGCCAAAGCTTTGCAGGCCCATTTGTTTCCGTGTATCCTTGGAGACCGCTTGGGTGCTGCTCAAGAACAAAAGTCCACTTTAAGAAGAATGAATCCTGTCTGGTCGCTTCTTAAGGGCAAATTTTTAAATAAAGGCTGCTTTTAAAAACAGGTAGAGCTTTGTTCTTCACTGACCTCAACAAGATGCCTGGTTGCCCAGCTTGGCACGTCTGATTAATGGTGGCACCTCACAGAGACAGACTAGTGTGGGGAAGGGAGGCGGAACTGGTGAGCTTTTGTTGTGATAGGAGGAAACGGGGCCACCACCCAAGCTGTTCCAGCCAGTATCAGGGGCTGGGGTGGTGGCCATGTACCCGGCAGGAGGAGGGGCTGCATAAAGAAGGCGGGTGCTCAGAGGGAGCAGAGGTCAGAAAGGGAGGAAGTGGCAACTGGTGAAGAAATGGGCTCTCCAGGCTGGGCACAGTGGCTCAAGCCTGTAATCTCAGAGCTTTGGGAGGCCAAAGCAGGCAGATCACCTGATGTCAGGAGTTCGAAACCAGCCTGGGCAACATGATGAAACCTGTCTCTACCAAAAATATGAAAATTAGCTGGGCATGAGGGTGGGCGCCTGTAATCCCAGCTACTTGGGAGGCTGAGGCATTAGAATTGCTTGAACCGGGGAGGCAGAGGTTGCAGTGAGCCGAGATCATGCCACTGCACTCCAGCCTGGGCAACAAGAGCAAAACTTCGTCTCAAAAAAAAAAAAAAAAAAAACGAGAAGAAAAGAAAAAGAAGAAAGAAAAGAAATAGTCTCTCCAAAAGTGAACTACAACCCTTGACAAATAAAGTCAGCACTGTTGGGAAGTACTGCAATGCCTCAGAAGCCTTCAGGTTAGAAAGCTCCTCCAGGCATCTAACGTGTGGCTCAGGAGTACAGAAGAGTTTCCTCTTGTTCCTGTCTTCCTCTAAACTGTATCTCTTCATTCATGGGAAAGTGAAGAGTTTCCCACAGGCTCAAAGAAACATCACAAGATCTCCTCTAAGCTATCCTTTCATTATTTTTAGATCCTCTCCTATAGATGGTCAATGTTTCCATAGCCTGCTTCAGCGGAGGAACAGGAAGCAGACAGGAGAGGTTTCCCTTTGCTGATCCCCATAGATCTTTACTGTGCGAATGCCATTGCATTTTAAGCTTGGTGCTCTGTTGCTAACTAAAATGAGAAAATCAATGTTATCATGCCTTCTGAATGGCACCAAGGAATATTGAGGTGCTTGGTGTCCCACTAGGCCACTAACATCTGATTCGTTTCCGACTTCAGAAGCACAGTAAGCACACAGGAGGGCACTGAGTCCGCTTCTTTCTGTCCTCCACATTCACGTGGTCGCTCGCCAGTCCCAGGCAATTCTCCATGAAGCAGCCAGATTTGTCTTTTGAAAATACAAGTAGAGGCCAGGCACAGTGGCTCATGCCTGTAACTCCAGCAGTTTGGGAGGTTGAGAAGGGAGGATCAACTGAGGCCAAGAGTTAGAGGCTGCTGTGAGCTGGCATTGTGCCACTGCACTCCAGTCAGGGAAACAGAGTGAGACCTGGATTCAACAAAAAGAAAACTGTAAGTAGGATTATGTTATTCTCCTGCTAAAACCATACCGTGGGCTTCTTCTGTCCTTGGCATAAAAGAAGAGCTTGTTTCCAGGGCCCACACATGGCTATAGGCCTGGCCCCCAAGCCTACCCCCAACCTCACCCCTCCCCAGTCTCCACCCATCACCTGCTACTGAAGCCTCCTGAACTTCCCTGGGTTCCTCCCTCCCATCAAGGCATTTCTCCAGTCAGGCCTCACACATTCTGTCCCCTGCTGGGACCCACTCCTTCCCTTCTCCTGTCATTCTGGCCAATCTAACATGCTTAGACAGGCACCGCCTGACCCCTGAGCATTCACCCCTGCTTTCACCCCATCACCAGCGGGATGACCCCTGATCCCTTCCTGTTCTCATCCATGGTGCTTTGTGCCTCTTCTTCATGGAATTTATGGCAACGCTCCATGACACTGGTTTGTGTTTGCCTAAGTATCCAGGCTCTGTCACTCCTAGTAGAACAGAAGTTCCAGTGACTAGACATTGTGCCTGTTTTGTCCACCAGGGTTGACCTAGTGCTCAATATAGCACCTGCCACCTAGGAAGTGCTCGGTAATTCTCTGTGAAGTGAAAGAATGAAGGAAGGGACACGGGGTGCAGCCTGGATCCAGCATCCTGCTCTAACCAAGCCATGAGCTACCCTTGAAGGCCACACGCTTGGCCTCTCCTTTCCAGACCCAGGCCTGGGTGACGTCAGCCTCTGTCCAGTAGGCCAGGAAACCTGCCCTCACCTCCACCCACAAGGAGAAAGTACAAGAAATCTGAATGTTTTGTAACAAGAAACTCCAACTTTAAAGGAGAGCTCTCTATCATGCAGCGCGGTGTTCAGGTGAGAACCGCTGACGTCGGGCCTGCAGGCCCCAGCAGCACCTCCTCACCCAGATTCCTGCTGAGCAACCGAAGGACCCACGGAAGCAAAAAGACCCCCATGGTCACGTGAAGGTCACTGGCAAGTCCACTGTAGACTCCCAGGCTCCAGACCTCTGGAACTGCAGACTCTGGGCAAGCTTCTCCATCCTTCTCCGTCAGTACCTCCTCTCCTATTCTGGGTCGGTGCTTCTGATCCCAGGAGAGACAGTTATTTTTATTTTCCAAGAAATTATTCACAGTGAGCTCTGACTTCAGAGTGGTTTTTGAGACATAACAATTCAAGATTTAGAGCAATATTGATAGAGTCTATACGATGATTTCTCCAGGTCTCATTGTGGAAACAATGTTTCTACCATTTCCACTCTTAAAATTTCATTTTTGGATCACCAGTCCGACAAGAAAACATTCGAGTTGTTGTGTGACTAAGTGCCTGGACACAGACAATCCGGGTGTCTCTTCTCAGGCACTCCACAGGTCAACAGGGTGTGATTTGGGAGAGTGAATCTCAAAGACCACTAAAAATGAATCAATAATTTGACAGCCACAAAGGAATGAGTAGAATTTTCCAGCAACAAGAGGTAAAATAAGGCAAACAAATTAATCTTTTAAATATGCATGGAAAAGGTGATTAGGATCCATTTTTAATAATACTGTTCAGAAACAAATTTAATCTCACATAAGCAGACTGAAATATTTTCATATGCAATAGAAAAATGGAGATTATTGGCCCCTGGGGCTCCTTGGGGATTCTTTCAGAGCAGCATATGAAGAAACCTTTGGAACTGAGTCTAGCTAACAGAAAACATCTGTTTGGGCATCTCTCAGTTACAATGTGTCACAGGGGGAAACCTGGGATTTAGAAATACCAATCTGACGTGAAAACTGGCCATTTCTGATGTAAACTTCCTTGGCAGAAACGGCTACAACGATCTTTTAAATTTATCTCTTTGCCTAAACACATTTGTCTCATCGCCTTATGTGGTAAATAAACCAGACACATAAAGAAAAATAGTGAGGCCAGGTTCAAAATCATGTTCCTATTAATATGGAATGAAAGGAGAAAACTGAGTGACCTCAACTGACATAGTTGGAAAATCTTAGTCATATAATGAGAGTCACTGACTAATTTTTCAGGTGGAAGAGGCAGGAGAGGAGCCAGGAAGCTGCGTCTTCTCTCCTCTAGAACAACCTGCAATCCCACATTGCCCTCCACTTGCCGCATTCTGTCCTTCCTCCCAACACAGCTCCGCCTCCATCCCAAGCACCCCAGCCTCCAGAGCTCCAGAGCCCCCTTTATTCACAGTCCATTGAAACTGAGCTATTTCTGACATCACCAGTGATGACCTGATTGCCAAATGCAATGCACATCACACCTTCTGCTCTGACCTTCCTCCCGTTTGCAGTTCCCTCCTTCTTTAGCAGGTGTTCCATCTTCTTTTCCACCCCCTTTGCTGTTGGTCATTCGCCCTTCGCCCTATAAATAGTAGTGCTTTCCAGAGTTCTGCCATCTGTCCTCAGCTCCCCACCTGCTCCATTCCTGACATCGTTGCCTTGCCTCAGGCCCTGATTCTTCTCACCTGGATGGCTGCACCTGTCCTCCTACTGCCCTCCCCTATCCCACCCCATCTCCTAATTCTTCCCCAGATTGCAGCCAGGGCAATCATCCTAAAGAAGAATTCTGTTGTGCCACCTCCTCTCCCCTGCCTTACCACCTCCAGTGGTCCCTTTGGCTCTCAACATAAAGCTCAAATTCCTCAGCCTACCCTCCCTGAACTGGACCCTGCTGGCCACTCCAGTCTCCCATCCTGCTGTCCCCTACAGAAGCGATGCCCTTTACTACAGCAATTCTGGCAGTGAACGGACCCTTGCTTCAGCGCTGTCCCGGGTACGTGCGGCTCTCTGCCTGGGATGGCCCCTTCCCTTCAACACCCCCTAACTCGCTCTTATTTAAGTAACATTGCATGTGTCCCCTTTTTTCATTCCCAAGATTGGTTATTTGTGCCTTGTTTCAGTTTTTATTGATCAGTTTTACCCGTGATTTCTCCATTTTAGTCATCTTCTCAAAAAACGACATTTGGTTTGTTGGTGTTCTCTATTCTGCGTGTGTATTATTTCATTATTTTCTGACCTTGTATTTATTATTTTCTTCCTTCTAATTTCTTTGCATTCATTTTGGTGTTCTCTTCCTAGTTTTTTAAGATGTATACTTATTTCATTGAGTGTTTTTTTTAAATCTAGTTCCCTTTCTAACATGTATGTTTTATATACAATATATAAAATTATGTATTTTAGAAATATATATTTATATAGATTTATAGAGAGAGTGTATATATATATATATATATATATATATATATTAGAAATACTTCTATTTATATATTTTTTCCTTTTTTTTAGTTTTTAAACCTAGGGTGACTTTCCAGTTATATTTTTGTTATTGAATTGTGGTCACATCACATACACACACACACACACACACACACAAATATGCAGAGGGAAAGAGAGACAGAGACAGTCTCACTCTGTCACCCAGACTATACTGCAGGGGCATGATCATATCTCAGTGCAACCTCAAACTCCTGGGCTCAAGCCATCATCCCACCTCAGTCTGCTGAGTGGCTGGGACTACAGGTGCATTCCACTACACCCAGCTAAATTTTTTAAGCTTTTTTTGTAGTGACAGAAGTCTCACTATGTTGCTCAGGTTGGTCTTGAACTCTTGGCCTCAAGTGTTCCCCCAGCGCTGCCTCCTAAAGTGCTGAGAGTGCATCCAGCCCTGTAATATATAATTTTAAGGTGAAAACTTCCCTTTAAGTATGGCATTCCACATGTTTTGAAAAATAGAATTTTTGTTAAGATTTTCTTCCTTTGACCAGGAGTTATTTAAAAGTATTTCTTAGCCGGGCGCAGTGGCTCACGCCTGTAATCCCAGCACTTTGGGACGCTGAGGCAGGTGGATCACGAGATCAAGAGATCCAGATCATCCTGGTCAACATGGTGAAACCCTGTCTCTTAAAAATACAAAAAAATTAGCTGGGCATGGTGACACGCACCTGTAATCTCAGCTACTCAGAAGGTAAGGCAGGAGAATTGCTTGAACCCAAGAGGCTGAGGTTGCGGTGAGCCGAGATCGCACCATTGCACTCCAGCCTGGGCAACAAGAGCGAAACTCCATCTCAAAAAAAAAAAAAAAAAAAAAAAGGATTTCGTAGTTTTTAAACCTAGGGTGAGTGTCCAGATATCTTTTGTGACTAAACTGTGGTCACATCACATATTCTATTTTTAATCTTTTAAAATTGTTGAGACTTGCTTTGTGGCACACTATATGGTAAATTTTTACAACTGTTTACTGTGTACTTGAAAAGTAGGTGTATTCTCTTATTGTTTCTTGCTGTGTTTTATTCATATGCATAGAGCCAGCCCTCTATATTCTCGGGTTCCACATCTGCAATTCGACCAACTCCAAGTTGAAAATACTCAGAGATAAAAATTCCAAAGTCTTTTTCTGATTAAAAAAAAAAATTCCCCCCCCCCAAAAAAAAAATTCCCAAAGTTCCAAAAAGCAAAATTTGAATCTATGCAGATGGAGTGATGTGTGAGCATTGTATTAGTTATTATAAGTAATCTAGAGATGATTTAAAGTATACAAGAGGATATGCATAGGTCCTATGCAAATACTGTGCCGTTTTACATAAGAGACTTGAGCATTTTCAGATTTGGGTATAAGCAGGGGGTTCTGGAACCAATCCTCCGCAGATGCCCAGGGACAACTGTGCATCCATTAGATCAAGAGGTTTTAAGTCACGTTTTCAAATACTTTACAGGGTTACAGAATTTTTTTGTCTGCTCTTTTTATTACTGAGAGAGGGTCATTGCAAAATTCTGGCACAATTGTGAATTCATCCATGTCCTTCCTATTCCATCACTTTTTCTTTAAACATTTTGTGGTCATAGTATTAGCTGCATACAAACCTTAAATTACTGTCGCACCTTGATGGGTTACATTCATAATCAACAAGAAGTGACTCCATCTCTAGTAATTTATTTTGCCTTAAGGTCAATTTTGTCTGATGTTGATATAACTTTACCAGTTTTCTTTTGGCTACTGGTTATATAGCATAATTTTTCATAATCTTTTATTTTCAAACATTTTTAGTGTTACATTTTCATTTGTGTCTTCAAAACAGAATATCATTTGGTTTTGATTTTTAATCAAGTCCAAAAATTTTTGTTTTTTCATTAGAGCATTTAGTCTTTTATATTGATATAATTACTGATACATTTGGCTATAAATATACTATTTTATAACATGTTTTCTCTTTATTCTCCCTGCTCAGTGTTCCTTTTCTCTTTTTTCTTGCCTTCTTTTGAACTGCTTATTTTTTTAATCATTCAATTTTTCCTCTATCTTTATGTGAAAGTGTTGCATCTTTATTACGCTTTTAATGGTTGCTTTGGAAATTACAACATAAATCCTTCACTTATCAAAGTCTAGCGATAATTGGTACTTTTACCCCTTTCTTTGACAATATAAAGACCTTAGAATACTTAAAATCCTTTTAGCCTCCTCCCAACTTAAAGGATTTTGTTGTCATATGTCAAAAGATCAATAGACAATAGCAGGCAGACACACATATCCCAAAGACATTAATTATTATTGTTTTATAAACTTGATGTTCAATGTGGCCAACAAGCATAAGAAAACATGCTCAATATCACTATTTATTAGATAAATGAAAACTGAAACCACAATGAGATGCCATCTATCACCAGTCAGAATAGTTATTATTAAAAAGTCAAAAATAATAGATGCTGGCAAGGCTGCTAAGAAAAGGGAGTGCTTACACACTGCTAGTGGGAATGAAAATTAGTTCAGCCATGTGGAAAGCAGTCTGGATATTTCTCAAAGGACTTAAAGTAGAACTACCATTCAACCCAGCAATCCCATTACTGGGTACATACCCAAAGGAATACAAATCATTCTACCATAAAGACACATACACATGTATGTTCATCACAGCACTATTCACAATAACAAAGACTTGGAATCAATCTAGATTCCCATCCACAGTGGACTTGAAAAAGAAAATGTGGTAAATATACACTGTGGAATACTGCACAGCCATAAAAAGAAAAAAAAATCATGTCTTTTGCAACAACGTGGCTGGAACTAGAGGCCATTATCCTAAGAGAATTAATGCAGGAACAGAAAACCAAATACTGCACGTTGTCACTTACAAGTGGACGCTAAACACTGAGTACACATGGACACAAAGAAGGGAACAATAGACACCAGAATCTACTTGAGGGTGGAGGGTGAGAAAAGGATGAGGATTGAAAAACTATATATTGGGTACTATGCTGACTAAATGGGTGACAGCATTATCTGTATACCAAACCCCCACAACACACAATTTACTCATGTAGCAAACCTGCACATGTATCCCCTAAACCTAAAATAAAAGTTGGAGAGGGGAAAAAAGTCAATAAATAATAAACCTGATGTTCATTTAGATTTACTGATGTATTTATCCTTTTCTTGCTCTTCAATTCTTCTGTATCCCCAACCTTCCATCTTGGATTATTTTCTCTCTGCCTGAAGAAGTCACTTTAATATTTTCTTTACAGCAGGTCTGCTGGTAACAAACTTTCTCTGCTTTATTTGTTTGAAAATGTTTTTATTTCATCTTCATAGTTGAACGATATTTTTACTGGGAATGATGTTATTTTCTTTCAGTATACTGAAGAGATTCAACTGTCTTCTGATTTTTATTATTACTCTTTATAACTCAGTTATCAGTGTAATTATTGTGCCTTTTAAAAGTACTCTTTCTTTGTCTCTGGTGGCTTTAAGGGTTTAGTCGCCTACAATTTCACTAAAATATATATTTTTTATTATTCTTGACTAGAATTTCTTAGGCTTTTTAAATCTGTAGATTCATGTCTTTTAGAAAACTTCTCAGCCATTATTTTTATCACATATTGCTTATGCAACTCTTAAACTCAGCTCCTTCACAGTATTCAGTTGCACATATATTTAAACCTTTTAATTATATCTTCTATGTGTCTTAGGTTTTCTTATTACCTTTTACCTTTATATGTGTCATTTTTATATTTTCCTCCTGTCTTTCAGTTTACTAATATTCTCTTCAACTATATCTAATCTGCCATTTGATCTATTCATTGAGTTATTAATTGAGTTGTTATATTTGTAAATTCTAGAGTGCTTCTTGGTTCTTACTTAAATCTACTATGTCACATTTTATAGTTTCCAATATTCTGTCAAAAATTTCAAGCAGGAGGAGTATCCAAGATGGCAGATTAGACACAACTCCAGCGCATAACACCCAGCGAAAGAGACGCAGAAACCCAGAGATCTCCTAGCTCCAACCGAGGTACCAGGTGCATTTCAATGGGTCTGGTCCAAGGGTGAGCAAAGCCCACTCAGGGCAGACCAAGGCAGGGAGGGGTGCTGCTTCACCCAGAAAGTGCATCTGACCAGTGAGTTGGAGGCTCCTCCTATGGTGCCTCCGGTCCAGATACAGCGCTTCCCCCAAAGCCTCAGCAATACACAGAACAGGGGATCTTTGCCAGTCGAGTGCTGGGAATTACAAGTGTAGAGTTGAATAAGAGTCTGCAGACTGAGCTATTACCCCCCTCCCTTTGCCAGGAGAGAGAAGGAGCTATAAGCAGGAGCAGCTGGGCGGCCCCTACCCCATGACCCCAGAGAGAAAGCTGAAAGGGGGAGACTGCCGGGTATAGCTGGGAGGGCCCCCTAACCTCCCCCACAAACCCCAGAGGGCTGAAGCTCTGACTCTAGTAGGTTGCATAGCCAGTGTCACAGTCTGAGAGGAACCCTGAATGATCCAGCCCAGTGGAGGAGGGGCACAGCCCACCACTAGAGGGGTGGAACTGGGCTACATGTTTTAACAAAAAACACAGGAAGCCTACATAGCAACAAGACAGCATTCTCCACAACCCAGCAGCGCCTACAGGTCACCAGAAGAGGCGGGACTAATATCCCAGCATAAACAAAAAAGACACACAAAGCTTCCCTAGTAACCTGAAGGAGTCCCTAGAAACCCAGTAGCACCCCCACAGGCAGACAAGTGATCTCATCAAGCATCTCTCTGACACCACAGCCAGGTAAATCCACAAAGATGGGGAAAAAAGAGTGCAAAAAAGGTGAAATCATCAAAGACCAGAACACCTCTTCTCCTTCAAGGGATCACAACTCCTCAACAACACAGGATCACAACTTGACCAAGAAGGAGTGCGAAGAATTGATGGAAACAGGATTCAGAAGGTGGATAATAACAAACTTTTCAGAGCTAAAGGAACACGTTCTAACTCAATGCAAAGAAATAAAAAACCTTGAAAAAAAGTTAGATGAAATGCTAACTCGAATAACCAGCTTAGAGAAGAACATAAATGACTTGATGGAGTTGAAGAACACAGCACAAGAACTACGTGACGCAAACACAAATCGATCAAGCAGAAGAAAGGAAACCAGAGATTGAAGATCAACTCAATGAAATAAAAAGAGAAGGCAATACAAGAGAAAAAAGAGTGAAAAGAAACGAACAAAGCCTCCAAGAAATATGGGATTATGCGAAAAAATCTAATCTACGCTTGATCAGTGTACCTGAATATGACGGGGAGAATGAATCCAAGCTGGAAAACACACTCCAGGATATTATCCAGGAGAACTTCCCAAGCCTAGCAAGGCAGTCCAAATTTCAAATTCACAAAATACAGAGAACTCCACAAAGATATTCCCCAAGAAGAGCAACCCCAAGGTACATAATCATCAGATTCACCAGGGTCAAAATGAAGGAAAAAATGCTAAGGGCAGCCAGAGAGAAAGGTCAGGTCACCCACAGAGGGAAGCCAATCAGACTCACAGCAGATCTCTCAGCAGAAACCCTACAAGCCCAGAAGAGAGTCAGGGCTGATATTCAACACCCCTAAAGAAAAGAACTTTCAACCCAGAATGTCATGTCCAGCCAAACTAAGCTTGTAAGTGAAGGAGAAATAAAATCCTTTGTGGACAAACAATTATTGAGAGATTTTGTCAACACCAGACGTGGCCTACAAGAGCTCCTGAAAGAAACACTAAGCATGGAAAGGAACAAGTACCAGTCACTGCAAAAGCAAACCAGTTGGCAAAGACCAAACATACAATGAAGAAAATGAGTCAACTAATGAGAAAGAAAACCAGCCAGTAGCAAAATGGCAGGGTCAAATTCACACATAACAATATTAACATTGAATGTAAATGGCCTAAATGCCCCAATCAAAAGACACAGACTGGCAAACTGGATAAAAAGTCAGAATCCATCAGTGTGCTGTATTCAAGAAACCCATCTCACATACAAAGATACACATAGACTCAAAACAAAGAGATGGAAGAAGATTTACCAAGCAAATGGAGAACAACAACAAAAAAAAGCAGAGGTTGCAATCCTAGTCTCTGATAAAATGGACTTCAAACCAACAAAGATCAAAAGAGACAAAGAAGGACATTACATAATGGTAAAAGAATCAATCCAACAGGAAGAGCTAACTATCCTAAATATATATGCCCCCAACATAGGAGCACCCAGATACATAAAGCAAGTTCTTAATGACCTAAAATGAGATTTAGACTCTCACACAATAATAGTGGGAGACTTCAATACTCCACTGTTAATATTAGACAGATCAACGAGACAGAAAATTAACAAGGATATCCAGGACTTGAATGCAGAGCTGGACCAAGCAGATCTAATATACATATACAGAACGCTCCATCCCAAATCCACAGAATATACATTTTTCTCAGCACCACATTGCACTTACTCTAAAATTGACCACATCATTAGAAACAAATCACTCCTCAGCAAATGCGAAAGAACAGAAATCATAACAGTCTATCAGACCACAGTGCAATCAGACTAGAACTCGAGATCAAGAAACACACTCAAACCCACACAACCACTTGGAAACCGAACAACTTGCTTCTGAATGTTGACTGGATAAACAATGAAATGAAGGCAGAAATAAAGATGTTCTTTGAAACCAACCAGAATGAAGACACAACTTACCAGAATCTCTGGGACACCTTTAAAGCAGTATTGAGAGGGAAATTTGTAGCAATAAATGCTCACCAGAGAAGAGAGGAAAGATCTAAAATCGACACCCTATCATCAAAATTGAAAGAACTAGAGGAGCAAGATAAAAAAAACTCAGAAGCTAGCAGAAGACAAGAGATAACTAAGATCAGAGCAGAACTGAAGGAGATAGAGACACAAAAAACCCTTCAAAAAATTAATAAATCCAGGAGCTGGTTTTTTGAAAAAACGAACAAAATAGACAGATCACTAGCCAGATTAATAAAAAAGAAAAGAGATAAGAATCAAATAGATGCAATAAAAAACAATAAAGGGGATATCACCACTGATCCCACAGAAATACAAACTACCATCAGAGATTACTACAAACAGCTCTACTCACATAAACCAGTAAACCAGGAAGAAATGGATAAATTCCTAGACACTTGTACTCTACCAAAACTAAACCAGGAGGAGGCTGAAACCCTGAATAGACCAATAATAAGGGCTGAATTAGAGGCAGCAATCAATAGCCTACCAACCAAAAAAAGTCCAGGTCCAGACGGGTTCACAGCTGAATTCTACTAGATGTACAAAGAGGAGCTGGTTCCATTCCTTCTGAAACTGTATCAAACAATACAAAAGGATGGAATCCTCCCTAACGCATTTTATGAGACCAACATCATCCTGATACCAAAACCAGGCAGAAACTCAACTAAAAAAGAAACCTTCAGGCCAATATCCATGATGAACATCGATGTAAAAATCTTCAATAAAATACTGGCAAACAGATTGCAACAGCACATCAAGAAGCTTATCCATCATGACCAAGTAGGCTTCATCCCAGGGATGCAAGGCTGGTTCAACATACCCAAATCCATAAATGTAATCTATCACATAAATGGAACCAAAGACAAAAACCACATGATTATCTCAATAGATGCAGAGAAGGCCTTCGATAAAATTCAACAGCCCTTCATGCTAAAAACTCTCAATAAACTAGGTATTGATGCAACATATCATAAAATGATGAAAGCTGTATATGACAAACCTACAGCCAATATCATGCTAAACAGGCAAAAACTGGAAGAATTCCCTTTGAAATCAGGCACTAGGCAAAGATGCCCTCTCTCACCACTCCTATTCAACATAGTATTGCAAGTTCTAGCCAGAGTAATCAGGCAAGAAAAAGAAATAAAGGGTATTCGATAAGGAAAGGAGGAAGTCAAACTGTCTCTATTTGCAGATGACATGATTGTATATCCAGAAGACCCCATCGTCTCAGCCCAAATTCTTCTCAAACTGATAAGCAACTTCAGCAAAGTCTCAGGATACAAAATCAATGTGCAAAAATCACAAGCATTCTTATATACCAATAACAGACAAACAGAGAGCCAAATCAAGAGCGAACTCTCATTCACGATTGTCATAAAGAGAATAAAATACCTAGGAATACAACTAACAAAGGATGTAAAGGACCTCCTCAAGGAGAACTACAAACCACTGCTCAACGAAATAAGAGAGAACACAAACAGATGGAGAAACATTCCATGCTCATGGTTAGGAAGAATCAATATTGTGAAAATAGCCATACTGCCCAGAGTAATCTATGGATTCAATGCTATCCCCATCAAGCTACCAATGATCTTCTTCACAAAACTGGAAAAAACCACTTTAAACTTCATATGGAATCACAAAAGACCCCGCATAGCCAAGACAATCCTAAGCAAAAAGAACAAAGCCAGAGGCATCACACTACCAGACTTCAAACAATACTACAAGGCTACAGTAATCAAAACAGCATGGTACTGGTACCAAAACAGAGATATAGACCAATGGAACAGAATAGAGACCCCAGAAGAAACACCACACATCTACAACCATCTGATCTTTGACAAACCCAGCAAAAACAAGCAATGGAGAAAGGACTCCATGTTTAATAAATGATGTTGGGAAAACTGGCTAGCCATGTGCAGAAAGCAGAAACTGGACCTCTACCTGTCACCTTATACTAAAATTAACTCCAGATGGATCAAAGATTAAACATAAAACCTAACACCATAAAAACACTAGAAGAGAGGACTGATCCAAGATGGCCGATTAGGAGCAGCTGAGGATTGCAGCTCCCAGTGAAAGCGTGGAGGGTGAGTGGACGCCACATTCCCAGACGGATTTTTATTGCCCACAGACCAGGAGATTCCCAGGGGGAGGAGCCCCACGGGTCGCCAGCGCACCTGGTTTGGCCGGCGCGGCTGGTTTGGCCGGCGCAGCTGT